>CM075193.1:24490616-24508116 GCA_037577475.1 Chaunax sp. Z400
ACACATACACAGACACACACACACACAGACACACACACACACAGACACACACACACACAGACACACACAGACACAAACACAGACACACACACACACACACACACATGCACACAGCTTGGTTGTTGTTTGTTGTCCTCCCCTCAAGCACCAGCTAATTGCTTGTAATGTGGGGACAGAGTGGAACAGTTAGTGTGTTCGCAGATTGGCTGATGATTCACTGAGCACACACTCTCTGGCTCCCAGCATTGCAGATTGTTGAGACATGGGCTCGTAAACAGTCCGGTGTGTGGCGTCATCTATCATGGCACGGTCGGTTAACTCGCCATCATGTTATTTTCTGCTTGCCGAGCCCTAACACGCCAAAGGTTGCCCGCTGGCTGTGCGTCGCGGCACAAGCTCCGGGAGCGCCGGTAATGAATGTTTAGTCGAGCGAGCACTTCCTCTCTGCCTGTAATTTGTTTATCTGTCTAAAGATTATGCAGCCTGAAAATCCACAATTTTATGCAGCCTTTGTGAATTTTCGAGTGTGTGTTTGATGAATGTATCTCAGGCGCAGGGAGTCAGTGGCTGCCAGACAAATAGAGAGGTACCAGTGCGTGGCCTGCTAGAAAAAGGTAGAGTGAGGTGGAGGCACTCTATGTGCTACAGCTGCTCCACTGCAGGATTGGTCTGAAGTTAATTTGGATTTTGCTTTATGGTTCATTCTCATGCTCTCTGTCTCTTTCTTCTGAAGCACCAGTGCAGCTCACAGCTGGTAGCACCCACCACCAGCCTCTGTGTGCGAGGTTGTGGACGGCTGTTTAAAAAGTCTTTAGTTCAACCAGACAAATGTGATTCGTTCTCCAATCGGCAGATTCATGTGCGGGTGGGTAACAGCGTCTTTGTGTCCAGAAAGTGATATTGAAACATGATTCCCTCAGATAGGATACGCAGAGAGACTTTTTGGTCCAGAGGCAAATGTGCACTTTGTAAGTGACTCCTGCTTTTCATTCCTCTCCACTGCACTGTTACAGTTCAAACGTAAATGTGCATGCAGTTCCATGTCATTCATAAATCTGCTGCTCTGACACATAATGACACTTTAAAGACTTCAACAAAGCAAACTTAAAACCTTTGTGAGGTTTCACAGGTTATTCATGAATCCATCATAAAAAGTTCACTTAAATGATTTTCAAACATTTGAACATTTTTTTATTTCTCAGTTATGACTGTCCTGTCTCTTCCTGCACAGTTTGATTACCTCATGCAGGTAAAGCATCTGAACAAACCATTTAAACTTATTTTCCCTCAATAATTTTCCCATTCGATTTTCCTTTCTTTTCTTTTTTCCATCTTTACTTTCTTCTTTCTTCTCTATGCCCTTTTTTCTTTACACAAAGTTATTATTTAACAACTATAATAATGTATTCATTTTGTTCTGTCGGGTTTTTTTTAAATATAAAACTGTAATCACGTACTATGACTTAGGGAGACACTTTATAAGCCCCTCAGGGTTTCTTGTCTTTCTTGCACATGTTTATACTGTATACTGGATTAAGGTTATTGTGTACAAATTGTTTTGTTTTTTTGTGTGTGCTAAATAAAGTTAAAAAAACAACATAATTGAGACAAATATTTTTAATCACTTTCTGTTCACTTCATATTTTGAGCCTGTAAATTGGCTTAATTGTACTAATGGCTGTCTCTTACAATTCTCTAAATGAATTACAAAAATCAGCCTGTGCAACAACAATGCCATTAGAATTGTAATTATATCATCAGTGGGGTTGCCATTAAATATTGACAGTATCACGTTGTTTTGTGTTATTATATCTGCAGATCTGGGAGCTCATTTTCCTGCTAAAACCAACAAAACATGTTTTATAAATGCACCACGATTCTCTAATGTACTTTTGTGCTTTCGAAATACAAAACGCCTTTAACAAACTAATGCATTTTGTTTCACAAATACAAAACATGCCTGTCTAACAAACACACAACATATAATACATCATCCTTCAGTAACTTACACAGAATATTTTACAAGTACAAAAAAATGTTTCCTACATAGACAAAAAAAAAAATCAAGTAGGTTTTGGCATCATCTCTCTATTGTGCTGTGGTCAGGAGGTCCTGAGTACTTCACCCTCCACAACAGCAGGTGGCACTACCAGTTCATATAAAAGGGAGTTTAATGCTGCCGAGTTCTTCGCTGAATCGAAAGCTGACAAACATCTGGTTCAGGTGAAATTAGTTTTTGAGTGACAGAAACTCAGCCTCCGGTTTTATTGGAGTCACCAGCAGCTGTTGTAGATGGTGAACTGGAAAATCCTGACCACAGTACGGTGGAATAATTGTCCCAAAAGTCATGTGATTTGTTTCTTTTTTTTGTCTTTATAGGAATATTTTTGTACGTGTAAAATGTTCTCTACTTCTTTCTGACGCATGATGTATGTTGTGTGTTTGTTTTATAGGCACGTTTGTGTGTACTGTATTTTCAAAACAAAATGCATTGCGTTGTTAATGGTGTTTTGTATTTGCAAAGCACACTTGTGGGTTTTTTTTTTCAAGAATTGTAGTGCATTTGTAAAACATGTTGTGTTTGTTTGTTAGGTTTTAGCAGGAAATTAGCTCCGTGCGATCCCCAAGCAGGCCTCACATGGCTTGGTTCTCCAACATCCCACCACTGATAGGTGGGGCACCATGGGAGCGCCCAGCCCGGAGAGGTCTGCTTTCACCAGCACAAAGGGATGTTTCACCCATTTCCCAATGGACTTGGGCTCTGGGCTTGGCCCCAGAAATGACTGGCCTCCTGCCGATGGGTCTGCCACATAGAGTGGTCCAGACACTGTGGGGCAGGGCAAGTGGGAGGTTAATGATATCCTCGTTGCACAATTTCAGAGACACGCTGTTAGAGCCCCTGTTGTACCACCTTGGGACTGGGAGTTGATCCTAGACTCTCTGCAGCATGCCTCCGTGAGTCAGTAAGCCTTAAGTGGCTTTTTCTCAGGATAGCATATTGTGCTATATCCCAAGTCGAACAGTCCCTCCCTCTCCCCACAAGCATAGGGAGATTGAATGGGGAGATGGTCCCCGCTCTGTCCTGTCAGGGCACTGTGTCGTACATCCAGGCCAAAGGGTTACCTGCCGCCTTCTTGTGTGAGTGCACAGGAGTGTCTATGTAGATCGCTGTCTCAGTCCAGGCTGTCCCACCGGATGACAGCGGTAATCCATGTTGCATGTCAAACAGCGGATGCACCTTCGCCTCCCAGCATGCAGGCACTCCACTCGTGGAATTGCGACCTCCGCGGCACTGTGGAAGGGGCATCTCTGCCTGGGAATCTGCGCAGCAGCTACCTAGTAATGTCTGTCTACTGATACTGTGGTTGCACTCATAACCACCTGAACTCGGTGACATCCGCTCCTTTCGTGGAGTTGGTTTTGCGTGCTACTCGGCGTCTCCACATCTGCAAGGACGGTGAGATCCTGAGTTGCATCTTGGGTCTGAGCACACAGAGGCAGCTGACTGTGTCTGGCTGTCCCACCATTTGTATGTAGTTCAGTTGTAGCATGGACTGGTGATGGTTTGGGGGGTCTTGTGACTGCTCTGCTGCTTCACCAGGTGTCTTACGGAGGTCCTTGTACATATGGAATATGTAGCTGGGTGGACAGATAGTCTTGATATGATAGAGACCTGTAGGTTATGTTGAAACTACTGTTCTCTGAGTGAAGAGACTATCGCTCCACCTTGAGGTCACTGTAACTGTTTAATGAAGCTGCTACATACACTGCTCATATATTATAGAATGTGTTTGTAAAGATTGCACAGTGTAAAGCAAACACTGCAGCACAGTGTTCCATTATCATGCTATAACAGAGAATGAACAAAACACAACATTCACCACCTTTTAATTCCCGAACTTTTGATTTTGTGTGTCTGCAGCCTGACAATGAAGAGAAGTCTGTTGTCTATGATAACATCGGGCCCAACGTCTGCATGGGGGACCACAAGGTAAAGACCGGGGCTCTGCTCACATCCTCACAGGGTGATTGTATGAATGTGTCTGGAGTGGAAGAGGATCTCCTCTCAACACATCTGTATCTAGTGAGAAAACATTATCTCCATCACATTATGTTAATGTGATGCAACTATCTGAGAATGACAGTGTTACTAAAGGTTATAACATCTGGTTTCATATCCATTGGTTTTATTGCAACATTTATTTAGTATGAACTTTACCTCGTTATTAGCAAATACCTCATTACTGACGTTTTTAGTTCTATTCCACTGTGGAAAGTAACTAAATCTTATCTAAATATAAGAAATAAATACTTGATTTGAGAAGAGACTGCACAAAAGTGGATTTATTCTGCCAGTAAAGTGAGATAATTGCATTGCATTTAGTAAGATTTCTTTAATTAATCTTACTAAATTAATTGTTTCTTTGACTGAGAAGAACCAGAGCTACCGAACAAGATAAATCTTCATATTTGATGAGTTGTCTTCATGCTTTTCCTGTCTTGAAATTATAAAATCAAGCACACAATTACAACTAGAAGTTCACTCGGAGATTGCGTTTCTCCACCAAGGCTGCATTTGTGCCCAGCAAACACAGGGCCTAAACGGCTATAATTACAAGCTGTATTATCCACATATATACTGAATCTACTCAAACATTCTATTGTAGCGTACCTTACAACCCAAGTAAAAACATATCTAATCTGAATCTATAAGACGTTTGACAAGATGACAAATGGAACAGTGCTTTAAAATGTCTTCTCATAAGCGTCCAACAGGCTGCCCATTTATTAAAGGTTATCACATCGGTTCTTGGATCACAGCTCTGTTTGTAATATGTAACAAGATGAAAAGGATTAAAAAAAACTGACCTCAACAAAGTATTTTTGTTCTTGTCAGTGTTGATCGAACAGCTCTAGAATTCTGGTATTTGTAGTTCCAGAATGACATCACTCAGAACCAGGAAAAAATGTAACAAGTTACAATAACTTATTAAGGACAAAAAAGATCCAACATAAAAATGCTTGGTAAGAAGAAATATCTTTGCAGACGACATACTAACTAGTATAAATTCTCTCTCAGATGCTGTAACCTGATGGGCAGGAAGAACATTTTAGAGAAAAAAAATTTGTAGATCATACATGTATTCAATTACACCTCCCAAAAATGTTTGTATCTGCCTAAAACAGTCATGCCTTACTGAGAGCTGTTGGTATTTAGGCAGAGGTCAGACAGGATTTTTAAGGCTGGCTGTACAGGAGGTGTTCCACTCTGTCGCTTCAGCTGAAAGGGAAGCGTCAGGTCTTTCATCAATACTTAGTGTGTCATAGACGGTAGTGTGTGAGTGCGAGGTGACCTGAGCACACTGAGAGATACTGCAGCAGCCCTTACCTCCCAGCCACACACTACTGCTAAAATCACAGCTGGCTATGTTTAAAAAATGTCCTATGTAGTTAGCACACAGGCCCAAAAATGCACGGCACTGGTATGTGAGTTTAACCTGTGTGTCACGGGCATTCAAGAGAGGGAACGAGCGTCTGAGCAGTCAGTCAGTCCTGACTTGTTTTCTCTAACTGTGGTTTGTCTCTGTCCCCCTGCCAGCCTGTCTTCCTGTCCTTCCGAATAACAGCGGGGGCAGGTAAACCAAATGCAAATAAGCACAAGTGTTGTGTGGTGCAGTGATGTCGTGGTAAATATTCATTTTTCTTTATTATAATTCTTCAAATTGTTGCTTTGATTTGCATGATTTGCATTACTTTGCACAAATGATCATGGATTATGCCAATTTAAAGAGTTTTATTCCAAAATGAATCATGAGTACAAAAATGTGACATATTGCATTTTGGTTAAAGTTCTTCAGTTATTTTAAGACTTAAAAACTAGAACATTTTAACTTGACCTTTTGTGTGGCGTTCAGGTCTGCGGGATCCTTTTTCAATGTTTATTAAAACATTTTCTTTCAGACTGAAACTCTATGCCCTTAGCTCATTTTCTTTGAAGAACATGAATAACAACACATTTTCATTGAGTGCACACTGTAATCCCCCCCTACACATTGATACTGTATGTGGTCTTCAGGCCCCCTGGGAATTGTAGTTGAACTCCAACAAAATCATAACTTTGGTTCTAACAATCGGTGAAAACAAATAAACAAAACCAAGAGGGGCCAACAGTCCCTTTTTATTCAATTAAAACCTAATTCAATTCCAAAAATCCTGGCTCCACCCCTTTATTCGGATCGACTCCAAAATTCAGTGATTCCTTCTTTGGCACATGCCCCAACTCTTCCACCAAGTTTTATGAAAATCTGTTTCAAGCATAACTGGAAAAAAATGAAACAAACTTATCTTGCATTGTTAGAGGAAGTAAAACAAGCTTTATCCAGATGCTCTTGATGTGACCTTCTTGGCACATGTGCCACCCTCCCATCCATTTTCATGGAAATCCATCAATGCGGAATTGACAAAAACAGTCCAAAAAATCCCTTATCTCGCAGTGTTCACAAAAAGTGGGGAAAGAATTTCCTGACTCTGCCTTTTTATCTGGATCCACTCCAAAATGTAATGGCTTCCTTCCTGTTACATACCCAACCCTTCTACCAAGTTTCATCAAAATCCATTTGGTTGTTTATACATAAGTGACAGAACAGCTGAAAAAATGCCTCATAATGTTAAAAAAAGTGGGGGGGAAAATCCTGGATCCACCCCTTTATCCGGATCCACTTTAAAATTGTAGGGGTTCTTCCCACACGCTCAACCCTCCCACAAATTTTCATGAAAATCTGCCAAGTATTTTTTGTTTTATCCGCTAACCGAGAGACAAGAACAAAAGCAGCTCCTTGGCAGAGGTAAAGAAAGAAAAAGATCTGCTGTGCGTTCATTCTGTGGGCCTGCTGTTAGCTGTTAGTGTGAATGAGGATGAGTGAGTGTGTGTGTGTGTGTGTGTGTGTGTGTGTGTGTGTGTGTGTGTGTGTGTGTGTGTGTGTGTGTGTGTGTGTGTGTGTGTGTGTCTGTGTGTGCGTGTGTGTGTGTGTCTGTGTGTGTGTGTGTGTGTGTGAGAGAGTCTGTGTGTGTGTCTGTGTGTGTGTGTGTGTCTGTGTGTGTGTGTGTGTGTGTGTGTGTGTGTGTGTGTGTCTGTGTGTGCGTGTGTGTGTGTGTGTGTGTGTGTGTGTGTGTGTGTGTGTGTGTGTGTCTGTGTGTGCGTGTGTGTGTGTGTCTGTGTGTGTGTGTGTGTGTGTGTGAGAGAGTCTGTGTGTGTGTCTGTGTGTGTGTGTGTGTCTGTGTGTGTGTGTGTGTGTGTGTGTGTGTGTGTGTGTGTGTGTGTGTGTGTGTGTGTGTGTGTGTGTGTGTGTGTCTGTGTGTGCGTGTGTGTGTGAGTGTGTGTGTGTGCGTGTGTAAACTTTACCCTCTCCACCATTTAATAGGTATCACAACGTTTCAACCTGGAGCCTTTCTGCTCCCTATTCTCACACACTCTTGTGTGTTATGCGCCTCCAAAATTTTATATGTAATTTTTTTTCTTTCAAATTTGTTCAGTTCAAAGCAATAAACATCAATATTTATGAAAATCGTGTTCATTTATATTTGTTCAAGGTAAGCATGATTTATTCCACCCATTTCTTCATTGAATTAGAATTTCTTTTTACATAAATCATATTTTATACACAAACAACAAATGGCAGCAACGTTACTGGTAAAAGTGATGTAGCAAAGGTTAATGGCAAATATTAACCGTATGTGCTGTTTTTATTGTTTGTGACTGAAATAAACATGTTAAGTATTTTTATATCAATTTTAGCTGCATACTTTTAAATTCCAGTAATGTTGTGTGTCCAGCAGACTCACAAACACAAGTCACTAAAAAACTGGAACATTTTTCATGCTATAAATTTTGACTTGGTATTTAGGAATAGAACTTTCCCTTTTTTTTCCCTACAGGGAAGTGTTGCCAAAGGGGAGAGAAGATATTCCGTGAAGCAACTCTGTGAGAACACCAGAGAAACAAACAGGACGAACACACACACACACACACACCCACACACACTTTGCACAAGCATACACTGAAGAATCTCGTCAAAGTTTCTCGGCTCTGCTGTCCCGACACGTCATCCATACAAAGCACATCTTTTCCATAAAACACTTGTTGAAATGTGGACGAGCACCCAAGGGCTCGGCTCCAGACAACACACACATCGCTGACCTCACTGTTGCCATGCAACCCCTGTTCCCCAGAAATAAATGGACAGACGCAAGAATGAATGGATGACTCCTCTCCCTGCCATCGCCTCGTTTCCAAAACTCAAATTGAAATCAGTCCTGCTGCAGATTTTTAGACACCATACTTGTCATTTTTAGGTATGCCTCTATGTATAGAAGCTACTGTCCACACAATATGTAAGGTGTTTGAAAAAAGAATGTGTGCAATGCAAAAAAAGTTGTATATCTATATTGCTAGGGTTATTTGTACATTGGACAGTATAACATAGAGTTTCTTGATGGTTTTAGTGCCGTTCTCTTTTCCTCTTTCTTGTTCTTTTGTTGGAACAGTTTTATTTCAACAAATTCAATATACTGGTATGTAATTTTGTTTTGTTTTTGTGTGCACGACACACTGCCATGCCTGACACATCCATTGAGTCTCATTTTATATACTGTACTTTTTAAAGAGATAATTTATAATTCTTACCAAAATGTTTATGCCTAAGTGTGCACAGACAGAGGGACTGTGTTCCTGCAGCCACGCTGACCTTTGAATAGAGGAAAGTGATTAATCGCCTGTCCGAGAATGTTTTAAGCGGTGCCATAGACCATGCAAGTATATAAAATAATGTTTCCTATATAGCACTCTCACATTATTATTCTTACTCTAACTTATTTCTATAATATTATGTTTCTGAATGTGATATTTTAGATAGGTTTAAAATGTAAAATCCTTAAAATGTAAAATGGGTTTTTTTGTCAGTTTTTGTAACTGCATTAAGGTGCCAAGTATCCTACACAGAAATGTAAGAGTTCTAGAATACTTATGTCATTATGAAATGTAAAAGAGAGAGAAACTCTAAACAAGCAGGAAAACTTGCTTTTTATTGGTTTAGTCCTTAAGCCTTCATCTGAGCATTAAAGAGACGTTATTGATTTACTACACTACACTATTTCAGAGCGGGGAAATTATTTTCTGCAGAATTTATGTTGTCTTTTGTGGTTGGTAGGCAAAGTTGTTTTTTTTTTAGTTTGTTTTCGTTCCTGCTGGTCATTGTGAGTTTCCTAGGAGTATAAGCTGCAGTTTTTCTTCACTCCATCTTCTAAATGCAGATAGAGATTTTATTCTAGCCCCTTGCGGACGGCTTGGCCTCTACTGTAGGTGATGCAGTTGTAAAGCAATAAAAATATTAGAGCTCAGTGGCTGTTTGTCCTCATTACTCATCCTTTTACGACACCATCCGCTTCTAGTGAAAAGGTCTGCGTCAATCCGATGACATGATCAGTGTATTATTAGTTTATTGTTAGGCCTACAGAGGTGTTAGTGAAAGGGCAGCAGAGATGAGAATCACAGGGCAGATTTAATTGTGCCTCCACACCAAAAACTTCTTAGAGGATTATAGTTTGTTATATTTACTTTATGTATGATATTAATAATTTATGTGGTTTTTTTAGTATATGTTCCCTCAAGATGTTTAATGTGCTCAGATAAGAAAATTTCGGCCAGGTTTTGCTGGGAAGTTTTAATTTGAATCCCTTTAACGGACGTTTTTATCTTGAAGTAACTAGAAATATTTTTCACTAGAAACACATTATAGGAATATAAATGAGGGTCGGTACAGCGAGCGCTATTTAAGAGCGCCAAAATAACCATTTTGCGACCCTATGTGTCACATTTGCAATAACGCGCTCCTCGGACGGCCCGTTTTACAGAGTTGGGACACCGCCCTTCTAACTCTGGTGCGTTCATGAGCTGTTGGGTCGCGATGTTGGAAGTTACGAATAGGTTGTGTAGTATTTTACTGCTCAGAGAATTTGAGCAACATGTTGAGGCTGGTTGAAGCTTTCCATTATAAAATGATTTTGTCCGTGACTTGTTGATGCCACAGTAAATTCCCCAAAGCCAGTAAAACACAGCTTTATCTGACTTATATCATGGATTAATGTGAATAAATACCTTTAAGAACTAATATAAATCACTGTACATGGACAGAAACTAACAACTACAACCCAAAACTATTGCAAAGTACATGTGCGCAAATATATATATATATATATATATATATATATATATATATATATATATATATATATATATATATATAAATTCAATCAGTAAAAAGCATCTAACCATCAACCAAATATCTACTTTTTTCTGCCATGTTTGTGCGTCTTAGACGTCAAAGTCAACAAATCATGTAACAAAAAATTCCATCCAGTTTTTGAGTTGTTGTTCTGACTTGATCCAGTATTGTGTGAATTTACCTAAAGTGGGTAGGCCTATCTCATTTTTCCGATTATTCCGATACCACATGAAGGCACAGTTATTTGACAGACATCCCTTTAATTATTGAGTTTATTATTGAATATTGATCATTTCATTATAAACCTTCGGTGGAGTTTTACAAAAACGTTTATATGTAAAGGATTAAAGGATAGCCAACTTCAGTCACTCCAAACGTTTTAGAAACATTCTTTTAAAAGTCACTATGAAGCCATCAGAAACACCACGGACACTGGTTACTGGTCTTAGAATATCAGCCATCACGTTGGCCAGACCAGTATTACCAAACCTTTTTCACGAGAGGGTCCCGTACAATGACACAATTAGACCCCCCCACTCCCATCTGATAAGAATTTAGCTTTTAAATGTACCAACCATGTAGAAACCCAGGGCAGTTATTAAATCTGTCATTGTGTTAAATGTTTATGGTATTATAGTGAAAATAAATCAGATACCCACTGAACCCCCCTCAATGACCCGCGGAGGTCTGCGGACCACACTTTGATAACCACACGGCTATACTGGAAGCAAGGACATTTAAAAAGTTTGAATTTAATCATATTTTTCTTTGTTTATTTCTTCATCTGGAGGCACGTTGTGTGACACCAGGTGTTCAAATCCATACGTGCGCCATCAAAGATTCCTCAGTCGGATTTGATTTCACGGCCGGATCCAGAGGAGACGGTGCAGAGAGCTCCCTCTGATGAACTATGGAGAGAAATAAAAGGTGTAGTACCACGGGAGAGACGGAGGGGGAGCACTTCTGGTAGGACCTCCACACTATTACTGGGGATGATTTTAACAGAAATAGAGCAACCAAACATTATAACCCCGAAACAAATGAATGGGTTATTAATGACATGAATTAATTTCCTGGATTATTTATTTATTTTTGCTGGCCGTCCCAAAGGACAGGTCCAAAAGGCTTCATTACGCTGGAGATGGGTAAAGGTATTCAGCTGCAATTTATGTTCAACAACCTTTAACCGATATATAATAGTTAAATAATAATCATAATAATAATAACCGAATCTCTCATTTATGACAATTTCTAATAATATGAATGGTATGTAGAATCCTTAGTCCTTTTCATAACTTGTGATCCCTTATTAAAAAATATAAACACCGAGCCTATAGACAACAACAATAATATAATAACAGAGCTTTGTTTTCCACTATAGACTTTTCTAAAATATGTATAATTCCTAGGTGAAATTAAAAAGTTAAATCTTCTAAAAGCATCATTGTTGCCAATAATGAAATTCAATTTTTGATAGTCATTAATTTATCTTTAATTTATATTGAGCCCATACATTCAAACAAAAGTCATAATAAAACAAAAATTGCTCGTTAAATAATTTATTCATTATACAAGTGTTTTTTTTCTTCCTACAACCTTCCCGGAAGCAGTAATACTCTCTTTAATTCCAACAAAAACATGGTCCAGTGTTTAATTCGCTGTGTGACGATGAGGGGAAAACAAACCCTCTCAAATGACACTGAAAAACATGGCGTCGGTAAAACAGGCTGTTTTTTTTTAACAGTGAGTATTTACAGCATTTTGCTTCTGTACACTTGTGTGCCGATACTGAGTTGTGGAAAAAAAAACAAAAAAAAACAATGGAGAGATGTGACAATACTGCAGGAACCAAAACGAAGCAGCAGGTTTATTTGAGAAGGAATAAGCGCATCCGGGCTGCGGAGGGTTCAAACACATAACTTATTCAGTAAAAAATATATACAATCTCACGTCCATTTTCATCTTCAGGCTACAGCACGAATCATTCATTCATCCCAAACCTGCGCCCCCTCACAACATTTTATTCTCTCGCCTGTTCGGACAGTGTATACCCTGGTTAGACTGAGCTTTAGAAGCATCACAGGCCCCGTTTACACCTGCTATTTTTAAACATGCGTCTGGGATCCGGATCAGTGTTGGCTGCTAATAAAATCTATTCAAAGCTCAAATTTGTTTTGTGGAAATTAAAGATAAAGATGTGTGTCTGCTTTCTGTACTTCCAAATAATAAACGTTTCCTGCAGATAAAAATGTTACAGGTGCGCCAAATTAAATCACCAATTAATAAAACCATCCAATGGTCTCATTTAGAGCGAAATTAATTACCGTCCTGACTTTGAAAAAGAAGCTGTTCATTTTAGGTCTGTTAGAGTTAAAGGGAAGCAGCATCACTCGTGGAATAAAAGCAATAAGTCACAACACTAATCCGGATTGTGTGTACTGGTATATATTATTTCATTTACATTTATGATGTTAAAATTCCATTTGTATGCGTAAACATTGTCCTCTCAATCTGTATTTACGTGTCTTCTTGAAGTCCAGCTGTGACATATTTCCGTGTATACATTGTCTATAAGCGGGTTTGGGGGGGGGGGGGGGGCAGCCAATGCTTCTCTGGCCCTGTTTTGGTCAGTGCAACTTCCGCGCGTCTTGGCACACACTCGGTTTTTACACATTTTCTTGCTCTGTCTAAGCAAAGCGCGATCGCCTCAGGCGCATGTTCGTTATTACAGGTGAAAAGGGGGTCAGGCCACAAGTCTCTGTCGGACCCCCACTTTGGCCCCCAGCTAAGGGCATCACAAGGTGTCCGAGCTGTTACTGCAGGGGCTGATCAGCGCCAGGTTGGTGGCCTTGTGCTTTTTCAACAGTCTCGTGATTTTTTCGTCGTCTGAATTTGGGTCCAGTGGTTTGTTGTACTCGTCGTCGTCCTCGTTATCCGAGCTCTCTTTCATCTTCTCGGTCTCCGAGTCGTGCTTCTTTTTGGCCGTAGCCATTTCTGCTGCGTGTCTCTTCCTCCATTTGGTTCGTCTGTTCTGAAACCAAACCTGTTGAGGAGGGAGAGAGATGCGCACAGATGCTCAACAGGTCTACAAATGAACAAAGAGCTTCATGCATCAGTAATAATAGCCGTCTAATTCAGGGATGGATGACATCAGTAGGTTGGATGCAGTTATTCCGAAAGTTGTTGGGTTTTTTTTGGGCATGGACAGCATAAAGTGTGATTTCACAGACTACATAAACATTTAAGTCGGCCAAATAATATTTTCCATATCTGCCAAAATTACTAAGCATATCTGTGACGGTTCTTACCTTGACCTGACTCTCCGTCATTCCTAGTGAGTAAGCCAGACGGGCTCTCTCTGGGCCGGCCAGATATTTCGTCTGCTCAAAAGTTTTCTCCAGTGCAAAAATTTGCTGTCCCGAAAAAGTCGGTCTGGAGTGTTTCTTCTTACCGTCCTTGTCCATCATTGCATTAACTTGACCTGAAAGAAGAGACACACGTAGTATATTATTGTATATAATTAAGTTTCACAAGTTCAAATGACCATCTTAATCCTAAAACTCCTCCATGTGCCTTTATAATAATAATAATAATAATAATAATAATAATAAATTATTATTATTATTATTATTATGTAATGCCAAGTATCGTAGAAAACTGATTTAATTTTTTTTATTTTTCAAGTATGCCTTAGGCTGCAGGCTAATATTGATAAGAATAGATAAGCTGTGGTGACTGTTTTAAATATATTTACTTTAATAGTGTTTGACAGGCCTCTAACATGTCTAAAATCTCAAGACAAAACAACTACAAAAACATACTGCAACCTTTGCTTTTCTACATTTATACAATTAATAAAATTACATAACCTATAAACTAACCCTAAAAGTGACAGTCGGACAGACGGGACTTACTAGGACAGGGAACCCGCGGGTCTCTCCAGGGAGAACCCTGCATCACCCCGGGCCAGAAGATGGGCGCCCTCCCCGGCAGCTCGGCCAGGGGTTTCGGGTACCGCGACACCGCCGGGTTGAAATACATCCCCGCTGCTGCTGCGGCGGCCGCGGTGGTAGCCAGGCCGTTTATCCGGGGGAACCCGGACAGCAGCTGTCCGGCAGTGGTGATGGGTCTCCCCAGGATGTCGCTTATTCCGTGCGGGGTCCCCATGGAGATCTGGGAGTTGAAATTGGAGAGCGGAGGCGCCTTAAAGCCCGCCGGGCTCTGCTGCAGCGCATACGGGAACAGGGACGTCTTCATCTCGGTCATGTTGTGTAACGCCGCCAGCGGGGTGCTGCCCAGGACGAATGCACTCTGCCGGTTAGCCTCCATCTGCCCGACCGCTAACATTTGCGAACATGAACCACCAAACTTGCTTGGAAAAAGATTTAAAAGATATACTAATAAGAGTACATGAAGGCGAAGAGCCAACTGGAGACTTCAGGAACCACTTTGTCCAGAACTATCCTGGATAAAGAAGAAGCGAACTCTTAAAATGTAGGAACAACTTGAGCCAAAGAGAACTTCTCTGGGGAAGTGAAGAGCTCAGGCAAAGTCCCCAAAATGTCTCCGCGTGTTGGTTTCGTCAGCTCGGATACGGCAGCACGCATCCGCCACAAAAACCGCGCGGAAGTCGGACGGTCTGATGAAGATTTTAGTGGTTTTGATGGGAACCATTCGGGGGTCGACTGGTCTTTCCATAAATTGACTCGCTCTAACCTGGGAGTGAAAGCTAAACCCGCAGATAATAGTGAAGCCACCTGCACGCGCGCTATTCCCATTGGACAGGGCTGAGTGTGACAGCGCTCTGATTGGAGGAGACAAACTCCACTTCCTCACATGTGCGTCTTCGCAGGATTAGTGTTGCCTTAAAAAGCTGTCGGAAATATTAGTTTCCAGTAAAACTCCACCTGACCGACCATGCTTAGTGTTTATTAGGACTGAGTGCATGTAGTCTACTGTTTATTATAGATGATGATCCACGTCTCAGATAAGTGACGTTTCATAATGGATACACGGCTAAAAGCAGGCTAATGTCTTTATTATTATAATTTATTTGTACATCTTTTTAAAAATATAATCCAGCACTGCTACATTTGGAGACTACTTTACACTTTTAATGTGTTTTTAAGGGGCAATACCTGATGTGCATTTTCCGGCTTTTCTGCACAGAAACAAATATCCAATAGGCCCATATAGCAAACACTTTCATACATGATCAAAACCATTTGACTGTAGCTCAAACTCATATTGGAGACTTTGAAGTTGTGGAAGCCAAAACGTCGGAGGAGACTATGAATGCATCAACAGCCACACTCTATTAAGAGCTTTAGAGATGCTGTTAATGATGCGTTTCACACAGTGGAAATCATTGTTTCCACATACACCGAAGAATATTCATTAACATTATTACCGCATAGTGGAAACGGAACCCGGGTGGACGTTTGTACTTAATTTAATTTAGACTTAATATTAAATTTTAATTTCCACAGACAAATAAACGTATTAAACTTCTTTAAATTTGTTTTGTGTTTTTTGTCAATTTAAATGTTTTTGTATATATATTTGACATGCAGACTTTTAAACCAGTCAGCGTGTTTTAATGGCATTTTTACAATATCTTGTGGAAGGCCTAGATCCCGGCATGAAGAATGAGAGAATGAGAGAATGACAAGATAAGCCTGTCCAGCGCTTGTTGTAATCTGTCCTCGTAAAAAATAAAATAAAATAAAATACTGTTTCACTGACTTCACCACGTCTTGGACAGCACCTTATTTCATGTTTTCCACAAACTATATGAAAAAATTAGGCAGATAAAAGCGCAGTCAGTGGCCTCTCAGATGAAATTGAACTGGATCATTAGTGTTTAAACTCTGTAAAGGACAAAGCTCCCCTTTTAAAGAGTGAGATAATCCGCCTTTTTGAGACAAATTTGAGGTATTGGAAAAGGTGTGTGAGAAAAAGCACCAGGCTGAAGTCATCACTCTGAGTGCTGTAATATTTTATGGAGATGTGAGGTGGTTGTAACAGTGAAATATGGCCACGTTAGCATTCGAAAGGCTTAAGCAAGTGCACCTTGCTGCCCATTTGCTCAGCGGGGAAAGACTGTGGATTTTAAAAGGTTTTCAAAGCGGATGATTGACAGTTTTGTCTGTAAATGTTGAAGCTGAATGGACGCAGACTCACGTTTTCCAAATTTGTAAATAGTCCTCTATTTCACATTTAGGGCTTTAGCCTTATATTCCCTCCGATCATATTCATTGATTTTATTACCTTGCTCGAAAGACTTTCTAAAATTATCCCTATAGGAGAATATTGAAACTAATAAATATCTTCCTTTAATTTTCAAAGGCCAAAGCTCACAGATGCTGCTCCATCTCTCCGTTTGTCAGTAAAATAAAAGAGCTACTGGCTGACCCGGTGTCAGATCATGTTAGAAAGATGGGCACTTTTTCCCCTTCAGTCACAGCCAAAGGCGAGAGCTGCCAAACTGCCGCTGACCGTCCAACATAATCGCAATTTAACATAATGATTTTAATTTCTTATCTCCTATATTTACCTGTAATTTAAAGTTTAAACTCTTAAACTCAAATTTATTACAATAAAAGAGTGAATTGTAGTAATAATGGCGCTCAATAAACCAGAGTTTAATAATCTTGATTGATAGTCTTAATTATTGGGAAAATTATTACAAAAGTAAAACAACAAGAGGGTTAACCGAGCTACTATTTCAAAGGTAACAAAATTACTATTACTACTACTACTACTACTACTACTACTACTAATAATAATAATAATAATAACAATAATAAAATAGTAACTTGTTACAATATGTTCTAAATAGGAAATGTTGATCGTAGCCTATTATTAGTCAGCGCAGACTATTCAAATATTTGTATGAAAATTTGAACCTGTTGCTCACAGCAGTAGACTAATATACTACAGTCCAGATAAAACACAAGTCTGATTTATGTGGTAGATTCCATTGTGAGTTTTAATAATGGGTTGTTGGCCTGCTGATGGCGCGCACGGCAGGCCTTTGTCGCACTATTGAGGGGAAATAGGTTAATAAACAGCGTGAAGATAATCTTATCTGAGTGTAACCTCCGACACAAATGGGATCTGACACGACAGTGACAGGGAAGATAAGCAGATGCTGGTACAAAAAGACGCTTGTTGCAGTCAGTAGCTCAGAGTCACCGAGGCGTTCAGCTGCTTTGGCA
>CM075193.1:24513116-24570616 GCA_037577475.1 Chaunax sp. Z400
TTCCTCACATGGAATGAAGGAAGGAACATAAAGGAACATTTCCATGATCAACACATTAAAACACTCAACAGAGCTGCCCATCTTTTTACTTTACTAATCAATAAGAGTCTGAGTGGAAGGGATGCATGCAAGGCTAACATGTCTGAGCATGGAAGAGAGACAGGCATGTAGCCTGGTCCTGTATACAGTGGTGTGAAAAAGTATTGGCCCCACTCCTAATTTCTTTTATTTTTGTGTGTCGGATCTTCAAATTTAACATAAAACAAACAACCTGAGTAAACACAAAATGCAAGTTTTAAATGGTAATTTTATTTATTAAGGCAAAAGGTTATCCAATACCTAAATCACCAGCAGGAAAAAGTATCCCCCCACCCCCCGAACCTCATATCTATATAACTATAGCTGTTGACCCACCCTCTAAATCACAGAATATTGCATTGAAACGGTTCAATCTTTTCAATTTGATGTTATTAACATGTCAAAAAAGTCCCAGCAGGACATGTTTCATGTTTGAATCCAACAAAATACCCAATTTCTGTGCTGAAACTCCCACTTTTTGATAATATATAATAATCTAATCTATAATATATAATATAATAATAATCATTAACGAATAGCTAAATGGCTGTTCGGGTGGAACAGTAGTGCAGAGGTTAGCGCTGGCAGCAAAACCAGACCCGGGTCCTTTCTATGTGGAGTTTCCACGTTATCCTGTGTTCTTCCTCCTACAGTCCAAAGACATGCAGTATATATGACTAAATTCTGAATGTGAGTTTGAATAGTTGTTGTTTTGTTAGTTAGATATAGTTGTTAATTTTTTCCTCTGAAAGAAAAGCACAAAGACCTAACTCACCCATCTGAAGAAAGAATTCTCTAAACAAATACAGAGATGTTTCAAGGTTTGGTTTGTGTTTTCTGTTTCCTATTTTATTTTGAAAATTGTTTTTTGCCATGATGTGTCTTGTGCGTCACACTTCCTCCCTTTGTTTTCCCTCTGTTAGAATAGTTTATCAGCTCCACCTGTGCCCTGTCCCCACCTGTTCCCACTCCTGCCTCGTTTCTCTGTGTATTTATTCTCAGTGCCCGTTCTTCCTGTTTGTTCAGTGCATTCTCTGTTGTGTTTCCTTTGTGTCCCTCGAGACTTTCCTTAGTTTGTATCTTTGTCTGTGTTTTGGATTTTTGTCTTGCCTCCTGGAGGTTTGGTTTTGATTATTTCTTGGACTAATTAGATTTTCTGTTTGGACTTAATTTTTCTTTTTCATGGACTTCTGAGTTTCTCTCCAACTTTTCACTGCAGCCTGTAAGTTTTGGTATTTTTGTTTATTAAATCATTAATATTATATTGAATTGAATATATACCATAAAGTGATGATCGACCCCCTGCAGAAGGATTTGTGATTGAAGTAATCAGTGTGATTTTATTTAGGGCCAATGACAGGAATATGACTCCCACTGATCACACCAGCGTATACTGGGGGAACCTCACCACGTTTGGAAGCCATGTACAATGACATGGTGCATAGCTTTGCAAAATTCCTGGACAATTGAGCAAACGGAGGACTTTGCAATGCCAGACAAGTTATCAGACATGCGGTAACACACACCTGTTGCCAGCCAATACAACTCAATACCACCCAACTGGTACACACTTTTTCAGGGAGATCAGTCGCCTGAGTCGAGTATGATGTTGTGCTGCATGTGACCTCTTTGTTATTGTTCTTTTGTGCATGCGGATCAGTTCAGGGCAGTGAACTGTTCATACTGGAGTCTGATATTGGCCACTTTTAAAAAGTAATGTGAACAGATATATGAAAAAAAAATCAGATCTGAGAAAAAATCGGAATTGTGTGTTTAAGGCTCAGGTCATTTGGAGCCAGCGAAGAAATCCTGACACTATTTTTCTGATCTACCATTCAAAGCATTACATGGACTTTCCAAGAAGAGCAGGTCTAGACCGGCTCTTTATTCTACAGACCCAACAATCCTCCATGAGCAAGCACATGGTGACAGTGGCGAGGAAAAACAGCCTTTTTTAAAAAGGCAGAAACCATCGAGCAGATCCAAGACTCAAGGTGGGCGGCCCTCTGCTTTGACCGGTTGGGGTGAGAGAGAGAGAGAGAGAGTGCTGGGGAGGATAGATGGAGAGAGAGAGGGAGTGGGGGACAGGGACACAGACATGTTCAACCACAATAACAATAACAGCTGTTATAATAGAGAGATTACAGTTTGTAGTATTTATGATAACTACTACAATAACAACACTGATAATGATAATAATATTAATGATGATGATGATGATGTCAGGAGGTATCAACCATGGTCCCAGCAGTAGATTGGTCCACAGTGACCTGCAGGATGAGAAAACACAAAGACTCCGGAGAAGAAGTCAAGTTAGTAACCTGAATTAATGAGACATGAGTGTGTAAAGAAGAAGAGAGAGGAGCTCAGTGCATCATGGGAAGTCTCCCAGCAGTCTAAGCCTATAGCAGCATAGCTAAAGACTAGCCTAAGCCAGCCTTAATTCTAAGCTTTATCAAAAAGGAAAGTTTGAAGCCTCCTCTTAAATGTAGAGAGGGTGTCTGCCTCCTGGACCCAGACTGGAAGATGGTTCCACAGGAGAGGAGCCTGATAACTGAAGGCTCTGGCTCTATTCTACTTTTGGAGACTCTAGGGATCACAAGTAACCCTGCATCCAGGGAGTTAATGGATGGATCATCTAATGTTCTAGATGGGTAGTAGGGTCCTATGAGGTCCTGAAGGTATGTTGGTGCCTGACCATTTAGGGCTTTGTACGTGAGGAGAAGGATTTTAAATTCTATTCTGGATTTTACAGGGAGCCAATGCAGAGAGGCTACAGGAGAGATATGATCTCTGATACTAGTTCTGGTCAGGACACATGCAGCAGCATTCTGGATCAGCTGAGTCTCTCCAACACTGCAAAGGATGGATATATATAGATAGATAGTTACTTTAGTATCCCTCATTAAACTTTGCATTACTATATGTCATGTTAGACCAGCGTAAAATGTATTTTATCTATTGTAATATTAGTGATTGTTGCTTCTTAATAGTAATATTTTGTTTAAATTCATATGAATATGTCTGATGTAGTTCAAATATCTGCAGTGAAGCCTCTTTTTCTTGAGCAGCATTATTAACATACCAGAGGAAGGGTATGAACCCAGTAACACCACTAGATGGCAACCTACATCAAGATGAAGGACAGCATCCTCCTGGTTGTGTTCAGACCATGACCGGCTGGCACTCTGAGGCCTCTGCCTGCTCACAAGTGCAACAGTGTACATTCATCAGGAGTGAATAGAGGCTGTGAACGGTAACACTCTGTGGTAAGGGTATATGAATTATTATGATTTCATGAACTATCACTAATGTATATTTATTCATGTATCCCATGCCTGATTTAATACAGGAACAATACATTAATGAATGCAACAACTAAGGTACAGTGAAGTCTGGGTTACTAATGATGTTCATGTCTCCTTCTGCAGTTAAAGAACAAACAAACTGTTGAATTCTAAGTGCTGTAATGATTAATGAAGTCTTACTTTTTTCATGACTTCATCATGTTCGTGGTCCTTACATGAAAGTGGTGTCTGTCTTTAACACTGATCAATAACACGAGGTCATTTGTTGCATAATAGTTCAATCTCATGTATTAAGCCTTTATTGCTGATTCATCACTCATCTTTGTGACCCCTCAAATAAAGGCAGCCCTTCTGTCTGTTTAGGCATCATGTATTATGAAAACATACTTCATTGCAATTAAAAATTATTTGGTCAACGAAAAATAATTTTATGTATATCATTATCACATCTGAGCCCCAAAACATAACTCATTCCTAATACTTATCAACAGTTTGTTAACTTGTTCTTCATCCTACCTGGCTGGGCTTAGGTAGAGTGAAGTAGAGCCGCTGCTCCTTCCTGCCCAGAGGAGTCATCTTAAACCATATTAAGATGTAGTATAGTGACCCATGACAGTCATACTGCGCCAAATTTTTAGTTTTTCGTGTAATACGGCAATTTAGAATTCAGAATGAAAGATGCATTACAGGGCAGATCATGGAGCAATAACTTGGTGGACTGGAAAGTGCTGTAGGTGGTGCATCGACTGTAGCTTAGAAAAACATTGTTTTTGGCTCAACTCTCAGGCAACCTGAGCGTTTGGACCAGGCAACACAAAGCAATACCTTCTAGGATACTCGAGGACTTTGGAATATTATCCCCCTTAAATTTCCCTTGGATACCTCAGTGAATCCTTTACTGCCTCAGGTCTGCAACACGAACAACAAGGTGGAAAATAACTTCATGAAACCTAGAATGGACAGCATGATGTAGTCACAAATATAACACCCTTTAATACAATCTTCTTTCCTTTCCATTATATTTTGGATGCAGTGCATGTTTAATTGACAGAATCGATTGCATTACTATTTATGGTGTTGGGTGTCAGTTGTTGTCTTTGCAGTTGTGTTTGCAGGCTGCATTTCACATTAATAATGGAGATGCATTGGCTGACCTTACAGATGTGAGTTTGATTCGGGTTCACTCTGAAATGAAAGGAAAGCCCACCACCTTAAGCTGCTGAGGTAACACACATGTGGTGTCTCCAGCCCGGCTGCCTCGGGTCATCCATGCAAAGATTCAATCATGTGGGGAGTCACAGACACAGAAAACAAGATGATAAATCATTTTATGTACAGTACATCCTTAAATGCAGTTTAAGGACTTTCGATGCATCTGTTCTGCAGAACAAGTAACAACATGAGTTGAAAAAAATGCAATGTCGAGAAAATTGTGTTGAATGAAATCTGGAGTCTGTGAAAAGCTACTTACTTAGAACTACACTCTTCTATCTCCTGATGACAATCTTGATGTCTTAAATTAAAATTTTGAATTTCCAGTTTCATACACTGAGCTTCTCTTTCTTCCCCCCCCCCCCCCTCTCTCTCTCTCTCTCTCTCTCATCTCCACATTAATGTATCTTACTAACTCGTCTTTTTCCCTGGAGTCTTCGTATTCTCTCATCTGGTAGGCTCCTATGGATTGTGGTTAAACATACTGACCTGCTGTTATTTTTGGTTTGGTCGCCTGTCTGTTGGCAGGATTACATCATTAACTACTTGAAGGATTTCCAGGAATTGAAACAGTGTTTACTTATCTGAACTAATGCTTTTGAGCGACACGGATGTGCAACTTCTTGTTGTGAGAGAGGGGGAAGATGGGGCTGAGGCTGGCAAGAAAGATGGGCTTAAAGTGCATCAAAGAATGGAAACTGACAACATCACCTTGGGAATTCCACCCAAAGAATATTATATATTCTATATTAATATCAATCGCCTAACGTGCATATAGGTTTGTTAGACTGATGAAGCAGGACACAAGGTTCCATCCATCAAAAACAATGTTATTATAAACAGAAAATACTAATAATAGGGTCAGTGAATATAAGTGCAGTACCTCATTAAAATCATTATAATTATTAAACAATTAGTGAGGCACACACTCAATTAACAAAAGCAACGAAGACATTAAAGCAAAGCAATAATAACAAAATTGCTAATGCTGGACCCACTAGTTAGCAGCAGCTTTAAATAAAGCCTTCTACCAGTAGTGTAACAAAGCTGGAAAAATTGGAAAGGACTTAAACTCATGACAAATAGGAGCAAAAACAACAAGTGTTCTGTTTATATTTTTGTTGAATGTATATTGAAGAACAAATGGGACAAGCGGAGAAGACTCAGCAGGAAACTGTGTGTGTGCATATCGTCAGGGGAAGAGGAAGGCTAAGAGGAGAGCTCCCAGAATTAAGAACATGCATCTGATGATTGGCTGGTGATCAAGAGATAATTAAGGGCACGTAGCAGAGACCCGGGTCACCAAACACTACATATCCATTCTGCTGCATTCTGTTAAAAAATTCCTACATATATTGTTTTTTCTATAGGAGTCTTGCATTGGACATAACCAGGGTCATATTGGGTTGGGGAGAAGCTGCCTGCAGGCCACTGTATACAGGAGAGAGGGAAGAGAAGCTGGCCATAATATAATACACACTCAAAAAAACCCCGCTCATCTTAAATTTACACAGTCTTTACTGCAAACCAACACAGAACACATTTTCCAACACATTTCTGGGTTTGTGATTCTGTCAGCTGGCCAATACAGCTTATAATGAGCACAACAGGAATATATATAGTCTGCTCACTTGGTTTGTGTGAATCCTTCCTCAGTATTTGAATCTTCTGAAAAGTACTTGTATTATAATGAGGGGGAGACTGTTTGACTAACATACATAAAAGGCTGTATATATCATATACATCATATATCCAGGTGTCAAGTTCACCTTAAAATTAGACTGAACTGAATAATCTAATCTTAATTAGACAAATTAATCAATAATGTTGACCAAATTTTCTTTTAGTGATGTGACAAGACGTCACATTTCTGACAGGGGTCTGTTACCCAAAAAGTTATTAAGTAATATCAGTAACATCCACCAGTTTCATTCAGACAGACCAGACCACTGATAACAAGTCAGCGTTAGAGGTTAAAGTTTGTTTTAATGAGGTTGGGACTCATAAATAAGACTCCCTGTCTCTGACTCTGACACCTGCTTAGACACCTGACATGACTACAGCATGTCGGACCACCTGTTCTGTGTGTGTTTGTGTCTCCAGTGTAACAACATGCCAGCGGTCAGGCTCTCTCAAGGTAGGAGCCAGGACCTTCATCCTGTTGGATTACAGGTAGTAACACACACACATACATAGTAGCACTCAAAGAGCGCATAGCAAGCACATTTACAAACGCTACTATGGCAACACCATTAACTGCCCTTCTCTGCCTCTGATTGATATCATCAGAGGATTCAGAGAGTCTGGAGAAATATCTGCATGTAAGGATGAAAACCAACACTGAATAGATGTGAAACAGGTTCCTCACATTTCTGACAGGGGTCTGTTAATGGAGGGACTTTCCATGACTTAGATAGCACTGCATTAAAAATTGATATGATTCTATGAAGCATATTGTCACATAGGCTCTGGAACACTTTGGAAAACCCGTTGTCAGTAACACAGTTCAAATGCAAGTTAAGACTACCATGCAAAGCAAAAGCCATATATCAACAACATCCAGCCTACATCTCTGGCCTGATCTCATCTGAGATGGACTGATGGGAAGTGGAAAAATATCCTTTGGTCTGATGAGTCTTCATTTGAAATAGTTTTTGGAAATTATAGACGTCATCTCCTCCAGGTTAAAGAGTAAAAGGACCATCCAGATTGTTGCCAACGTTCCAAAGCCAGCATCTGTGATGGCATGGGGGTATATTAGTGCCTGTGGCATGGGTGACCTGCACATCTGTGAAGGCACTGTTAATGCTGAAAGGTATATACAGGTTTTGGAACAACATACACTGCCATCCAAATGATGTCTTTATCAGAGACATCCCTACTTGTCCCAGCAAGACAATGTCAATCCACATTCTGCAGCCTTACAACAGCTTAGTGTAAAACATTTCCAGATACTATACTGACCTGCCTGCAGTCCAGACCTGTCTCCCATTTAAAATGTGTGGTGTGGCAAGATATAACAATGGAGACCTCAGACTGTTGAGCCCTTGAAGTTGTACATCAAGCAAGAATGGACAGACTACCAATTTCAAAAGTTCAACAACTAGTGCCCTCTCTTCTCTTCTCCTCTTATGTTTGTACTGTATTCAACTGCATTTAGGTTAAAAAGGATTTGCAAATCATTGCATTCAGGTTTTATTGACATCTCACTATTATGTTGGAAATATATTGACCAACAGTGGTGTAAGGGCCATTGGTTTGCATTTTGTTTGTGTTTACCTCCCACCACTAGGGGGAGTAGAAGGCGTCAAATTTTGTGGTAATCAGCAGTAATCAGAGGTCTTTAAATGCACCGATGTATTATGATTTGTTTGTGGGAAGGATGACAGAAGCAGACAGTTTTTTGACCGTGCAAATGTATCGGGCAATTTTGGAAGATGTAAGTAAGATAGAGGCTTGTTGGCCGTTGTTTTGATATTGAAGAGGAATAAAATAAATTACTTTGAATACATGGAACAGTGGACATCCTGATTTGTACGCGTCTGGACTATGCTTTCCTCCCACCGTAGTGGTGACCTTTTTTAGAATAGCGAAATGGTCAGTACATTAAGTCAAAAAACTCGCTTCATTGAGGACAGCGATGGATTTTGCTGCTGTTTGCATTGAGGACAGCGTTGGATTTGCAGTCGTCACCGTGAAATTCCCGCTGCTGTGGTCAAATAACCAGTTTCGTACCGGAGCTGTTGGAGCTGCGTGTCGTCACCGGGACGTCTAAACAGCTGTAAGCCGGCCAAGGCCAAGGTGTGTGTGTAGCGCTACACAAAGGAATGGCCATTGTTGTTACTGTGTGCACACATACGTTTAAGTAAAATCCAATGCATTGGTGGTTGACTGTTTTACAGAACTAACGTTTTTACAAGACTGTGCAAATTTGCATATTGACTATGACTGAAGAACGCGTGCCTGATGCTGGACTCTTTGAGACAGAACCGCAGGTGGAAAAGGACATGAACCACTCTGTAAAACAAAAGCAGACTGTTAAACTGACAGCAAAAGCACTTATGGAAAAAATCACCAACTTGGAACAAGAAAGAAAAATAAAATGAAAAAGAGCTCACAACCTCAAAGATATAATTGTTGATTTGATGGCTGATAAAAGCTATATGAAAGAGGTGAAAGGTTCATTTGCAAAGTACAATGTTCTCTGTGTTGAAGCAAAAGAAAAACATGACCTGTTGATGGGTTTATTGGCTAAAGAAGAGGTGGAAAAACAAGAGATGTGGTATAAGGTAAAAATGCTCAGTGTCAATGAATTTATTTCTGATGTAAACAAATGGTTGGTGCACAATGTAAGTGATTTTCATGCTGATGTTGAAATTGCTGGGGTTAACGTGGAGCCCCAGGACAGCATTTCAAACGTTGCATCCAATGTTTCCAGCAAAGGCTCTGGTCGGAAAAGTAATGTCTCAAAAAGCAGCAGGTCCACAACAGCATCTGCTCGACTGCAAGTAGAGGCAGAAAAGGCTGCACTCATGGCACGGGCTGCTGTATTACAGGAAAAACATGCTTCAGAGGAGCAAGCAGAGCACTTAAGAAGGAAAAAGGAGCAACTTGAAATCGAAGCCGAAATAGCAGCATCTACTGCAAAATTAGCAGTGCTAAACACCTCGCATCATGGCAGTGTTGCAGACGCACGTTCCGATGGAATGGAATCTTATTTAAAAAAAGGAACGGCATATAAACCTTGTGCTGAAAAATACCATCCACAGCAAAAGGACCCATCTCAACAGAAATATCCACTAACCGGCAGCACACAGCCAGCGGAGGAAACAACAATAAAAAAAGGACAAATATGAAAATAAAAATGCAACTCATCAGTTGAGCTTTAAGTCTCAAACATCTGGTCAAACGTCACAACAAGCACCTGTAAGTCCTGGTGGTCAGCAAGCAACACAAGCTCCTGAAAATCCTCAAGTACCTGGAGATGTATACAGGATATTACAGACACAAAATGAAATAACAGCACTCCTTGTAAAGACACAGAACTCTCAATTTCTACCACGCAGAGAGATTCCCGTTTTTGATGGAGATCCTCTTCAGTTTCGAACATTCATCAGAGCATTTGAACACTGTGTGGAGGCTAAAACAAACAACAAAGGAGATTGTTTGTACTACCTGGTGCAATTCACTAGGGGGCAGCCTAGAGATTTGGTCCGTAGCTGCCAGCACATGGCACCACAAAGAGGTTACGCTGTGGCCAAAGACCTTCTCCAGAAACATTTTGGGCACGAATTCAAGGTCACAGCTGCTTATGTGGACAAAACTATTGGATGGCCTTCTGTTAAGGCAGAAGATGTTAAAGGGCTACAGGCATATGCATTGTTTTTAAGGGAATGCTGTAATGCTATGGAGGAACTGCAGTATTTAGAAGAGCTTAATATGCCAGCAAACATGAAAACAGTCATGCACAAACTTCCATACAAACTCAAGGAGAAGTGGAGAGTCCAAGCATGCGAAATATCTGAAAGCAGAGGACGCAGAGCTGTCTTTAAGGATATTGTCAAGTTTATTGAGTACCAAGTCCAAATAATTTCTGATCCAATCTTTGGTGACATCCAAGACACTCAAGTGGACATAAATAAAGGAAGCAACAAAGCAAAATTACAGCAGAGGTCACAGTTCAAAAGAAATAGTTTTGCAACTGCTGTCTTTATGTCTAATGAACCAACTGTTAATACAACCAAGAAAAGCATTCATACTCAAACTCAAACTTTGCTACCTACAACCACAAACACTGATGCCTGTTTGTATTGTACTCATGGACACACATTGGAACACTGTTTGCAACTGAAAGGGAAAACTCATTGGGAAAAGTTAAGCTTTCTGAAAGACAAAGGAGTTTGCTTTGGTTGTCTGCGCCTAGGACACATGAGCAAAGATTGTAACAGACGCATGTCTTGCAAAGTTTGTAACCAAAGCCATCCCAGCATTCTCCACATTGAGAGAAGGAAAAGAAGCAAGGATGAAAATCTGCCAAAGGAACTGTCAGTGAGTGGCACGGCAGTCTCTACTTGTGGTCATACAGGGGCCGGTGGCAGTAATGGCGTCCTTTCAATTTTACCTGTCAGTGTCAAGTGTGTAAAGGGAAACAAAGCTTTTCAAACTTATGCATTTCTTGATCCAGGAAGTACGGATACTTTCTGTTCTGAAAGTCTAATGGAAAGACTGAATGTCAAAGGAAAAAGAACAAAGATTCATCTACGTACAATGGGTCACAATACTGCTGTGCCAAGTTGTATTGTCAGAGGCTTAGAAATCTCAGACTTTACTGGCAATCAGTTTTACGAGCTGCCTAATACGTTCACACAGAAGGAAATGCCAGTGTCAACAAGCAATATCATCACTGAAGAAGAGGTGTCTAAGTGGTCTTACCTCAAAGCTGTTCATATTCCCTGTATTAAAGCTGATGTTGATTTATTGATTGGCACAAATGCCTCAAGGTTAATGGAACCATGGGAAGTGATCAACAGTCGAGAAGAGGGACCATATGCAGTGAGAACTCTACTTGTGTGCAATACATGGTGAAAATGGCTACTCTGCTGTTACTGTTAATCGGATTGGTGTTGACAAACTGGAAGAACTGTTGATCAGTCAATACAATCAGGATTTCAATGAGAGATTCGCTAACGACAAAGAGGAGATGTCAATAGAGGAAAGGAAATTCATTGAAATAGTGGAAAGTTCAGTACAACTTAAAGATGGACTTACAGCATGAAGCTTCCTTTCAAAACACCCCATGTAAACATGCCAAACAATTATTCTATGGCTAAACTGCGTGTCAACACACTGAAAAGGAGACTTTTGAAAGATAAAAGCTTTCACCAAGAGTATTCAAGCTTCCTTACTGATGTCATTGACAAAGAATATGCCGAAAGGGTGCCGGAGCATGAATTGGAGCGCTGTGATGGACAAATTTGGTATCTCCCTCACCATGGAGTATATCATCCACAGAAAAGAAAACAGCTAATTTTTGCAAACACCAGTGGTAATGGTCATCCACCAGCTGATGTCAATTTGGAGATGCAGAAATTTAAAGCTACTTTAGGAGGACAAAGGCTAACTGTAGATGATCTCTTAGAAGCTGAGACCTCTATTGTTCGCTTCAGCCAAAAGGAAAGATTCCATAAGGAGATTGTTGCACTGACATCTGGAAAATCTAAGGTGAAGAAGGGGAGCACCATCTACAAACTTGACCCAGTTTATAAAAATGATCTGTTGAGAGTTGGAGGACGACTGAATAAAGCCTGCATGCCTGAAGACACAAAACACCCGCTCATTCTGGCCAAAGACCAACATATTTCAACTCTCATACTCTTTCATATTCATGAGCAACTGGGCCATAGTGGTAGGAATCATGTACTCTCCAATCTGAGAAAGAAATATTGGATTACCTTTTCACCTGTATGGCAAGTAGAGCAGTCCATCTGGAAGTCGCTTATTCGCTTGATACAGACTCCTGTATCAATGCGCTGAGAAGATTTATTTGCCGAAGAGGACAAGTTTCTACATTGCGATCAGACAATGGAACTAATTTTGTTGGAGCTGAAAGGGAACTCAGAGAAGCCTTGGCTTCATTTGACCACAACAAAATACAAAAGACTATGGCGCAGGATGGAATTAAATGGAATTTCAACCCTCCTGCTGGATCCCATCATGGTGGTGTCTGGGAACGCATCATACGTATGGTCAGGAGAATTCTACACTCTGTTCTTCGTCAGCAGTGTATGAATGATGAAGGATTTCACACTGTGTTATGTGAAGTGGAAGCCATACTAAATGATCGTCCTATTACAATGTTGTCTGAAGATCCTAATGACCTTGAGCCATTAACACCAAATCACATTCTTTTGATGAAAGGAAAACCAGTTATGTCACCTGGACTCTTTGAAAAAAGAGATTTGTACATCAAAAGAAGATGGAGACAGATTCAGTATCTATCCGACCTATTCTGGAAGCGATGGGTACAAGAATATTTGCCATTGCTACAAGAAAGACAAAGATGGAATAAAGAAAGGAGAAGCTTTTCACATGGAGATGTTGTTGTTGTTGTTGATTCGACAGCACCTCGTGGATCCTGGACGCTTGGAAGGATATTGCAGACGTTTCCTGATAGGAAACGTTCCAAAGCCAGCATCTGTGATGGCATGGGGGTATATTAGTGCCTGTGGCATGGGTGACCTGCACATCTGTGAAGGCACTGTTAATGCTGAAAGGTATATACAGGTTTTGGAACAACATACACTGCCATCCAAATGATGTCTTTATCAGAGACATCCCTACTTGTCCCAGCAAGACAGTGTCAATCCACATTCTGCAGCCTTACAACAGCTTAGTGTAAAACATTTCCAGATACTATACTGGCCTGCCTGCAGTCCAGACCTGTCTCCCATTTAAAATGTGTGGTGTGGCAAGATATAACAATGGAGACCTCAGACTGTTGAGCCCTTGAAGTTGTACATCAAGCAAGAATGGACAGACTACCAATTTCAAAAGTTCAACAACTAGTGCCCTCTCTTCTCTTCTCCTCTTATGTTTGTACTGTATTCAACTGCATTTAGGTTAAAAAGGATTTGCAAATCATTGCATTCAGGTTTTATTGACATCTCACTATTATGTTGGAAATATATTGAACAACAGTGGAAATGCATATTTTTTTTGGCTGTCATCCCATCCTGTTCATATTAAATATCAAAGGCAAATTATGGTTCACATCTTTATTCACCCTGTAACCATACAGAAAAATCATTCTTGTGCAGATTAGTGGTTTTTGTCTTAGTGTTTACAAGTCAGAAAGTGTGGTTGGTGAGACAGAGAACAACAATAGTTACTACTGTGCATGTCTACCTCCAGCATTTATCACTACTTTACACCTCCTGAATGGATAAGATGTTATTCTGGACTTGTAGGATGACATGCCATTCTTCCTGCAGAGCTGTGACAAGTTGTTCATGTGTTGCTGGAGCAGGATCTCTCTCTCTCACCTGGTAATCCTGAACGTCACACAGATGCTCTATTGGGTTGAGATCTGGTGAATATACTGGCCAAGGAAGGACAGCAACATTGTTCTGGTCCAGGTAGGCTCCTCCTGACAGACATGAGCCACATGTGGTCTGGCATTGTCATGCATGAAGGTGATGCCTGATTGTTGTATCCTGGGAATGACGTGTGGACCTAGGACCATATTTCGGTAATGGATGGCTGTCAGTGTACCGTGGATCTGGACAAGTTCTGACCATCATCCATTAGCAGTGGCCCCCCACATCATGACATCGCCACCAAACGATCTACTTCTTGGACGTATGCAGCAGGATAGCGGTCTCCACGGCGATGGTACAAACACCAACGACCACCAGCTGTGTACAAGTTAAATCTGGACTTGTCACTAAATATGATCTCCGTCCACTTTGCAATCAGCCATAACATCTGGAACATCTGTGCTGCACGTGTCTGCAGAGTTCTGACCATAGCATCCCAACTGCCTGGTCACGTAAGTTTTTTTGGGGATCATCGCATCATCAGTTGTTTCAATAGGACATTAATTAGACCCAATAAAGTATCGCCTTGGCCAGGTCTTTTCAATTATGCAAAAAAAAAAAATGCAGAAGAGCAGAAGAGGGCAGTTGTGATAGATGAGACAATCCCAGCTGACAGTAACATCAAGAAGAAGGAGCATGAAAAGATGGAGAAGTACCAGGGGCTAAAGGAACAGCTGGAACAGATGTGGAAGGTGAAAGCCATAGTGGTCCCAGTTGTGATAGGAGCATTAGACCTATGAGTCACATTAGCCCTTATTTGAATGTTTATACAGTTATGAGGCAGCAGTGTCAGTCAGAGCAGTCAAATGATTACATCACAGGGTCCCTCAAGGTGTTGAAATTCAGGAGGTTTTGAGGTTGTTGTTTTTTTTGGGTTGGGGGGTTGGGGGTGGGGGTTTGAAATGAAAAATCTGTCAATCATGAAACATTAACCTTTTCCTAAAATGCTAATGCTTGAAAAAAATATGGTTTAGAGTATTCTGAAAGTTCATTTGTCAATGATTTCCATGAAATGATGTCTGTGTCCTTTGGGTGAGTCACAGTGTTTCAACAAAGAAAGCTGGGAAGAAAAAACATTTCTTCACTATGATAATTTAATTGATATAACAGAAGTTGGGTGGTCCATATGAAAAACTTTATAAGTAAGGAACCAGATCTACACAAAGGATAAAAAGGTATGGGCTTGACATGTAAAGCTAAGAACATTATTTGGTTGTTAATGTGAGCAGAGACATGATTTGATGTAAGAGGTTTGAAGGTGGAGTTGGTGATTAATGTAATGCCTCCTGTTAGGCAAATATCAAGGGTAGAGACTGGGCTGTTTGGGAGAGCTTGAGCGCCCACAGAGTCAAGCAGATTGATCGCTGTGACACCCAAAGGTCAGCACTGTCAGGGTTGGGTTGTCCTACCTCTGACGCAGCCTGGAGGCCTCGGTGGCCACTGTTGTTTGACTAAAGTCCACTTTCCTTGGAATAGTTTGCATTTTTTGCTCTTGAGGACTTTGTCAGTGATGAAGTGGTGTTTGCTGTCCTTGGCATGTTTTTGCCAATGTCAATGGTGGTGCAGACTAGAAACCAGTCTTACCTCCGCAGGCATGCATAATTATATTTATATAAATATATACAGTATATATAGATTTATCATTTTATCAATTGAAGAGAATAGGAAAGCAGCAAAATTCTGATTATTGTTAATTAGCTGAGAAATTGTAAGATTGCCATGGGCAGATTTCATGTCTTTGTTATAACAATAAAGTGCATTTTTATAGATATCGAGATAAACTTGCGGTCTGTGTTTTCTCCATTTTCAGTCTGTTCTCCGACAGATTCTTTTCCGCATGTTAACTTTTTCACAGTTTCTCCAAGGTGCTTTTGGTGGTCCACGCATTTTAACAGATCTGACCAGAGCAACATGGTCAATGATCTGAGATCAATAACATTGGAGAGATTTTCTACCATGGCCTAACACGATGGAAAGTTGGGTAAAGTACACTTTGAAAATGAATTAATTCATATATTAGCTGTATTATTGTTGCAACATCTTGAATGGCTGATATTGACATTTCAAGACCTTTGGAGAACGCAAGTATCTACTTACTTGTAACCAACTTGTGCTGTTGGAATAAAGAAATGCATGGAAAAAATGGTTTTAGGATAAATAGAGGTCAGTCAGCCCAGTTTGGTCATTACGAATTTAGTACCAGTTCGACTCAATATCATTGCAAGCACTTAAATTTTATAAATGGACCAAAAGAAGACTGGCTACATTGTCTTTGGAGGTTCAAAGAGAGTAGGTACTCTATATGATGGATCAAGCAGTTACAAGATTGAGGACTGCCTGGGGAGTGGGAAGTTTGGAGAAGTGGTCCAGTGCATAAAATCAGGCACTGAAGAAAAGGTGGCTGTCAAAGTAATGGGTGAAAACCTTGACATTTTTGCTGAACAAGAGTTGGCCATACTTGAAGAGATCAAGAAGCTTGACAGAGACAAGAATAACTTGGTCAAGTTCACTCACCATTTTGTTGTTGAGACACGTTTTTGTCTGGCATTTGAAAAGCTGGACATGAGTCTTCACAAAATGATGTCGAATAGGCGTTGTACTTCACTGGATTTGTCTCAGATTCGTGTAATTACCCAACAGATGCTGGTGGCTCTGAATGCCCTCAAGAGCATAGGTGTCATACATACCGACATCAAGCCAGACAATATAATGCTAGTCAATCATAAATCGTATCCCTTCAAGGTGAAACTGATTGATTTTGGTAATGCACTTCCAGTTTCCCAACTAGAGCAGGGCCATGTAATTCAAAATGTTGGCTACAGGGCCCCAGAGTCCTATTTGGGCCTCCCAATGAATGAGGGTGTTGATATGTGGGCTCGGCTGCATCTTAGCGTTCTTGTAACTGGGCAAACCCCTGTATCCATTAGATTCTGAGTATGAAGCCATGAGAGTCATTACGCAGATGCATGGACAGCCTGACGATCAAACATTGAGCATTGGACTTCATACCAAGGATGTTTTCACCAAAGACGAAGACTCCCCTACTGCTCCTTGGAGGTTGTATACAAGAGATGAATACATTAGTATTCATCATTCTGCATACAAAAACAAACCGTATAAGGGTTTTTCTACCAAGTTTACAAGTCTCGAAGACATCACAAAGATCCGCTGGAGAAAGAAGGGAACTAAGTACGAGGACAATCAGGCCTTTTTAAGCCTCCTCAGACATATGCTGCAAGTGGATCCTAAAAACAGAATCACCCCCAGTGAAGCCTTAGGACGCAGTTTCATCACAATGAAACACTTCACAAGCAACATTAATGACAAGTATGTGAAATCAGCCTTGTCTACCATTGACAAATGCATGCTGTGGCAGCCATCTGAAGAGGACATTACTTGCTTGGATGACACGCACCCAGCTGATGAAGAAACCACTGCGGACTCCAATAATGGACCACCAGCCACAGATGAAACCACAACTGGTGGGGATTACAAGAAACTACCGGAGACAACTGATGCAACGTCTTCTTCCTTTGATTCTAATCGACCACCACCTACAGGACCCAAAAAAGTCAAAAGATGGAGGACGTGGTTCAGCATCATTGCCAGAATGCTCAGCTGTTGTAAGCAGAGAGATGTTAATGAGTAAAGACTTAAATAATTTGTTCTGTACTCTTTTCAAACTGTGCTCTGTTTCAACCCCCTAAATAAAGCATAAATAAAAATATGTCATAATCATATCCCAAATGACTCCAAAGAAGGTTTTGGTGTGTTCTTCAATGGTCCAATCTGGGCCAAACTTGACATGTTGGATTAAAGTCCTACCCTGAATACATCTACAAAACAATATTAAAAAACAGTGATTTTGAATACAAAAATGTCTCGTGTGACAATGTTAGTTTGATTTTGTTAAAATATTCATGGTCTAGCCTTCACATGATATAATTGAAGATGAGTAAAAATTAGTAGGTGTTGTCTAGCACCACATAGTGGACAAAATAAGGTAAATCACTACCTTTCCCTCAGTGTCCATAATGCATCAAATACAGAGGCTTGCCTATATCCAGGTGTACTGTAGTGAGGCCAATGATTGCCAAACACCAATGGGCACACGCCTCAATGGGTGCCGGGGTGCGAGGGCCGGTTCAACGCTGCTTGCAGCTTTAATAATAGTTTTATTGCTGCAGTGTTCATCTGGGAGGAAATCTGACCACTGATTTTTATTTCTGTCACCATCCTGAAGAATAGTGGTGCTAGCATTAACCAGAAGTGTTTTAGGAATTCTGCAGGGAAGCCATCCGGGCCTGCAGCCTTGTCGCTAGGCATTCGATTTAAAGCACTGTGTAGCTCATTGATGGACAGAGGGTGCATCTAGGATATCTATATGTTATTTGGATAATTGGGGTAGATTTACGTCTTCGAGGAATGATTGAATATCATCTGGGTTGGGATTATATTTGACTGGATATAAATTGCGATAATAATTATAGAAGATATGATTAATTTCCTGTGGCGATTGTGTGCACTTCCCAGATGAATCCATAATTGCTGTTATTAGTGATTTTACTTTATTTCGTTGAAGCTGATTTGCTAGGAATTTGCCTGATTTGTTATTATGTTCAAACTTGTTTTATCTAAGTTGCTTAAGTAGGAATTCAGTTTTTATAGACAAGATTTTGTCTAGTTGTAGTTTTGCATTTTGTAACTCATTATATGTTTGTACGCGTGGGTTTGCTACATATCTGTCTGTTAATTGTTTAATTTTTTCCTCAATATCATTTTCTAATTTTTGTTCTTGCTTTTTCTGTTAAGAAGAGTAAGATATCATTTTACCCTTAAGTACTGCCTTCCTTGTTTCCCAAAGCAATGATGGAGAAATATTTGGAGAGTCATTTATTTCCAGAAAGTCTGCCAACTCTTTCCTTATGATTTTGTGGTGGTGTTGAGAGAGGTGTTGAAGCACCATGTGGGGGACAGTTTAAAAGTGGGTTTAGTGAGGGATACAGGTGTGTGCTCACTTATAATGATAGGGTGTATTCTAGTAGTGATTGTTTTGTACAACTTTCAATTCTTGAAAATGACTGATATACTGAAGAGAGAAAGGTATATTCCCTCCTTGTTAAGTTGTTCAGTCTCCAGACATCGCCAAGACCACAATCATCCATATATTCTTGTATTGTTTTGGCAGATTGTGAGAGGTGTACATTTATTGGATTATTGGAGCGATCTAATGTTGGGTTTAGGACTGTGTTGAAGTTTCCTCCAATAATAGTTACAGAATTAGCGGTGAGGTCAGATAATTGTGAAAAGAATGTGTTGCAAAAAGCTGGATCGTCATTATTAGGGGCGTACAGATTCACTCTTGTGAATAATTTATTAAAAATAGTTGCCTGGATTATGATATATTGGCCTTCTGGATCTATTACTGCGCTGTTTATAGTGAATGATAACCTTTTGTGGACCAATAGATACTCCTCTTTGTCTGCTATTATATCAAGCTGAGATGACTTGTTAAAAATTTGGACAAATACTAGAGCTTTCATCTGATTTCAGTAGGTGGGTTTCTTGTAGGAGGCAAATATCTGCATTTCATTTTGTGACATATTTTCTAGTATTTTTGTTCTCCTTGTCTGTGAGCGAATGCCAGGTACATGTCAGGTGACCAAAGTTAAGGGTGACATAAGGGAAAGAAGGGTTTAGTCATAATTTACATGTGGGGAGCTGCTCTGTATGTGTGTGAATTAGCTGTCTTGGGAGTGAATTTGATTATATCAATGAGGGAAAAACATAACAATAACAGAAACCATGACGATGAGACACAAAATGACATGACAGATACATACATTACAGAAACCGAATAATGATTGTGTAAACAAAGAAGTAGGCGTGTGTTACGTGGGTTTGTGAAAGTGAGCGAGTGTGCGTGCATTTGTGTGTGTGTGTGTGTGTGTGTGTGTGTGTGTGTGTGTGTGTGTGTGTGTGTGTGTGTGTGTGTGTGTGTGTGTGTGTGTGTGTGTGTGTGTGTGTGCAGCGCTCAGAGACGAGTGGATTTAAACAGGAGGAGGCGGCATAATATAATAATTTGTCTTTTCATACTTACCTCTCACTCAGTAAAGCCATGGAGTTGTGGACGGGCTGTGGAAAAGCTGCCCGTCCACATAAAGTTCATCAACCACCATGTAAGCGCATTTGTTCTTCTGTCTGTGTTCTTTCATGATGGGATAGAGGATTTTCCGTCGCCTATTGATTTCCCTCGGAAACTGGTCGTTGATACCAAAGTTTGTTCCCCTCAGCTCCCTACCTTTGCTTTTAATGAGGTCTTTGTGTTTATAATGCTCCAGTTTAGCGATGATGGGACGGGGGTTTTTACTGAAGGGACCCCCGAGTCTGTGAACATGGTGGAAAGTGTTGTTGTTGACAGTTTCTTGGGTGAGTTTCAACCTTGAGAGGGAATAATTGGGAAACCAATGAGCAGTATCACTTGCATGGTGGACCAGCACTCAATAAATTTAGCTCATAAAGTCATAGCTGACCCCTCACACCCTCTATGGTCTCAATATGCACTTTTACCCTCAGGGCGAAGGCACAGCATGAACAAGATGAAAACAAAGACAGGCATCACATCCTTCACCCCCCCTCAGCTGTTATTTATTCACTGAGGATGCCTGATGATGTTTTATTATGCTCTGTCTTATGTCATGTTCATGTTTCTACATTATATTTTGTGTTGTGTATGCTTCCTGTGCAAAGCAAAGTCCCCCTTGGGGGCAATAAAGGTTTCATTCACTCATTCTTTCATTTCATTCAGAGAACAACCAATAAATCCAACTTTTTCTTTGGATTTCAATAGTTTTCTTCAAACTATTACTTTACCCACCATATACACACACACTGCAGTTAGAAAACAAGTTGGCAGCAGAGCGTTTTGTTGCAAGGTGTAAACTGAGCAAATTAAACTTGAACACATAATGCCTCACCTCACCACAGACTGACGAGGAATGTGATTGAATGGCCTCACATAATGTTGAAATGTAAGGTGATATTTGACATACAGTAGTTTCAGTCTTACATTGTTTTCTACACATAGTCTGTTCCTGTTCCTGTCATGTCATCATGCGTATGAGCACCCTAGTTCAACAATACATGGCTTAGACCAACAAATCATAGGAGTTTGCATTCAAAAATGAATCCTCTGGAAACCAGATGGTGAAAGCTTTGTTGGAAGAACAACCAACCAGTATTCTAAATGTCGTCTTATTCATTTGTCACGTTATTGGGATTCATGCTTGAAATTCCCCAGAGGCCAAAGAACTTAAGTACACAATGGTGAGAGGAAGCATACAACACAATCATATGCCCAAGATTAGAAAAATTATTTCTTCATACGGACATTTCATTATCATCATTACCAAATAAACCGTCAACATGTTTCAATTTCCCTTTAATTTGCCAAAGTCCAGATGTTTGCTCACTCTTGCCTTTTCACATCGTTCATTCATTGTTAAATTTTGAGTATGAAAAAGGCTGGTGATACAGAAAGAGCGAAAAGACAGTGAGAAAGCATGAGATGAGCCAAAGCGAGAGAACACCTCCACCGCAATATTTTCTGAGGTAAACAGAAAGGAAACGTAGTGACTCATGGTTGCAGTTGTTGGTTGGAGGTTAGCATGGCTAAGTGGTGCTTCTGCTGTGCATTAATTTAAATGTCATGGTTTGGTGTTTACTTTGTTGCTTCTTGTTGTATTTTAAATGTTTATTTCCCCTTATTGCTTGTTTTGTTGAACATTTCCTGCCTTGGTTATTTTTCGCTCTTCTTCATGCTTGCCACTTTTTTACCCGGCTCCTTTGTCTGCTCCCCTGTGATTGGTTGGTTTCAGTTGTATCTCATCGTCTCCTCCTCCCTGTGCCACCTGTGTCTCATTGTCTTGTTACCTCCAAGTGTTTCCTCATGAGTTTTTTTTTCTTGTATTTTTCTTCATTAGTTTTTTCTGTTATCTATTCCACCTGCTTTTGGACTTTGCCTCTTGCAGTATGTTATTTAAATTGTTCACTTTGCATTTATGCTACTGTATACCAGACTTGTTTTGGCTTTATGGACTCTGTTTTCTGCATTCGCCTGCATGGACATTGATTGCTTGTAACAGTTTATTGGTTGAGATTAAAGCACTGAACTGCACTACTTTGTGTCTGCACCAGGATCCTCACTCTAAACTGCTTGGAACAGTAATAGTATGTATGGACAAGTAGACTTGTTTCAATGAGTAACTAAATGACTCGTCATGCACTCTGATGCACATAATGAGAGTGTTTACGGGCTCCCTAATCATTCTATTTATAGTGGATGGGATGCATGTGGGTGAAATAATACATCATTAATGGGAAAAATGCAATACCTCCAGCAGCACAAATGATAAGAGCTTCTGTACTGTCTGAACTATTTACATACAAGGAAAGCAGCTTAATTAATTGATTACTTATTAGCTTGATTAATTATTCAAATCTCCTGACAAGCCAACAGGATCTAATATTAATTAAGGTTCTGTGTTTTTCTATGCACACTGAAGGTCACACACACTGTCAAGGCCCATACCATCAACTAGTTTGGAGTTATGCAGCCATTCTCCTGATAATTCCTGAGGTACTGGTAGAGGTGCAATGAAATGACGATGATGTCTGTTTGAGTCTATAAATCTGAGAAAATAATGTGTTCAGGTGGATGGTGGCGCGTGGATGAAATTGTACATGTGGGTTTAGATGATATCACAGCCAATCCATAAATCACTAGTGTGCACGTATTGTGAACCAGACTATGTAGATGCATCTGATGTGCCCTGGAAATAGCAGAAAAACACGGCACCATAGACTTTAGACCATGGTTTTGTTGTGCACAACAACAGTGCACAACAACGTGCCAGACCACAACTCATTTTAAGACCAAAACTGGTTCATGGATGGATGGAATACTTAAACAATGTGGGCACTGGGTGTGAAAATGACAACTGCATCAGTCAGACACTATAGCAATGACACTTGTGCTGCAATCTATGACACTTTAAGCTGGGCAGAAGATCCAGAGGAGCCCTGTCTAGGTTAAGACTAGTGCAAGGACCAGGCAGCATTGTCTATTTTCACTTGTCTTATTATCTTTTGTTTCTGGGTCAGAGCTGACAATAACCTAGACAACAGTGATATTTCATCAGCAATGACCATTGCAAAAGTCATTCCTAATGCGGACGTTTGTGTATCTGTATTTTTGATCAATGTTTAGTTGCTTAAAAAGGCTTTCTCTTTCTTTTAAGCAAGCAATTAGTGTCCAGGTCATTGATTGATCAGTGTGTCGAGTGGAAGGTAGATGCCCATTCTGCTGTAACAGGAGCCTTGTCTGAGCACTTGTGCGGGCAGCTTGACAGCTCATTTGCTCCTTAATAGAGAGGAACTGGTGAGGATAGTCTAAGGGAGAGGGAGCTGCTGCTTTCTCCAGACAGGAGGGGAAACAGGAGGAGGGATACAGCTGGAGATTGGCTACCATCACCACTGCCATTGATTAGATTCATCACAGCATGTTTTACAGTACCGAAAACTGCCGCCTCTTTAATTTACCCATGTCAGCCTTTAAATGAAAACATATGAGCTGGCAGGGATTTTAAAAAAACAACCTGTACAAACTCTTTCATCTCCATCTGCACCCAAAGTCTGCAGTTAATCTCCATGGTGCTGTGCAAAAATGTATTAGGCACCTGCACATACAAGATGCAATTAAATATCAGGTAAAAACAACACTGTTGCTAATTATTTTCCTTTGTAATATGATGAGCTTTCACACACTACTGTCATGGTTGATTAGAAAGAGGTGATGTGAAAGAGGTCATGTGATGCAGGATACAGGCTGACAGATGACAGCGACCTGTCTGAAGGATGTTCTCTTTCCATGCTCTCATTACCATTGTGCTTAGGTGGATACATCATTGTGTAACCTGACTGCTAAGGAACGGAACAACAGGAGATTGGCTTGATTATGTATATAGTCAATGGGGACTGTAATTAGCATCTTACCACACAGAGGCAGGAACAAATGAAGGTATTGTTCACAGACACTGACTACATGGTCATTCTGACCAATTAATAGCCTCAACTCATAGATTCAGATGACATAGTCACATAGTGACCTTTCTTCCTTTCAGACTCTGGTTTAGCAGCAAAACTACAATTTTTCATTGAATTTTGCAGTGAATAACTTGCATTATCTGTGCATGCATGGAAACCATTCAGAGTGAAATAATGCCTTCAGCTGCTTGATGTTGCCAATGGAAGTGGTCCTACTAATAATATATATTCAGGATACAGATAAACACAAAGCCCTGCGCCCATCGGGGCATGTGTCAGCTGTTGCCCTGCTACTAGACACCTTAGATCAACATGTGTTACGCATACTGAGCAAAGGATTACAATAGAACTTCCTGTATCTGTGTGACACTAGAGAACACACAGTGATTATACATCACTGTAACTGAATGTGTTATGTGGATGTCTTCAGGACAGGACTATTATCTAACATGAGAAGTTTGCCAGAGATTGGACCATGGACAGTGGATTTATAATAAGTTTCAGTTTCATGGCGAAATATCGAAATCCACTATGTCGCCATCGCCACACCTTTCAGGTTATGCAGAAACCTTTTCTGGCTTCTCATCCTCTAGATGTTGAGATTGTATACTGACAAAATTTCAAGTTGATTGGGTCAAATCTCAAAGAGGAGTTAAAGTACAACACCTGTAAAACACAAACGTTTACACTATATTCAAAATGTCTTACTTCCTGCTGGGCTTAGGTCAAATTTTGTACTTTCAGGCTTATTTGAAATATTGTAGGGGGCACTGTAGAGCCACCAGTCATTATGATGAGTCTGCCTATTTTTGTAAAATTACAGCATACTTGGTTTCTCAACAGTTTCCTGTTTCATAGCAAGTTATCGAACTTTGTCATGCCGCCATGGCTAGACCACTGGGAGAAAACTCATAATATCACAACTAGAAGGGAACTCAACTTAGCACAAGGCAGCTCAGTCCCCCCATTATCAAGCATGCAAGCAAATTTATCTATATAGCACATTTCGCTTTACATGAAAAAATAAAAACAGTAAAAGAACAAAACATAAAAAATTAACATTATAAAATGCATAGATAGTGCAATACATTAAAATTACAATCAAATTCACAGTGATTTTAAAAATCAGGATGTAGTTAGGAGCAGTTAAAGGCCGAGGTGAACAACTTAGGTCTTTAACCTATTTTTGAAAGTAGCAAGAGTTGGGGCACATCTTAGATCTTCAGGAAGTCTAGGAACACTTAGCAGACTGGTCCCTGATGATCTTAGAGGTCTAGAGGGTTCATAGCATGGAAGCAAGTCAGAGATGTATTTAGGCTCTAAACCATTAGCGCTTTGTAAAGCAGTAACATTATTTTGAAGTCAATTCTTTGTGATGCTGGTAGCCAATGCAGTGATCTCAGATGATGATGATATGACATGATGATGATATCTCGCAATGTTAAAGAAATAATCTTTATCTACTCTAAAATTTAATGAGTTATTTGTCTAACCATCCTATCAGGTTTCATGAAAAAGTAGCTTTTGTGTAATCCTGCTATTAAACAGACAGAGGTGAAAACATAAACTCTTCATGGGAGGAAACAAAGTATCATTAAGCTTCATTCACACTGCAGGCTAAAGTGACCCAAATCAGATTCATTTTGCTCACATGTGAGCAAATAACATGGAATCTGTTCTATTCAATTCTGTTTGGACCATATTCATAAATCAGATACATATCTGAATCCTGTTGATGTCACAGCAGTGTGAACAGTCAGATAAGAATTCATGTGGCTTTTTGCCCACCGAGCACGCTCATATGAATGTTTTCTCAGGAATGGTGGACAAAGTCAAATGGAGCATCGCAGAAACAACAACTGAGACAAGGGGCTACAAATTTAATAAATGGGAAAATGCTTCAAACAGCAGGTAACCATGGACCGATCTACTGCTGGGATCATGGTTGACACCCACTGACATCATAATCATCATTACCATTATTATTATTACTATTATTACCATTATCATTATTAATATTATTATTATTATCAGTGTTGTTATTATAGTAGTTATTATAAATACGACAAACTGTAATCTCTTTATTATAATAGCTGTTATTGTTATTGTGGTTGAACATGTCTGTGTCCCTGTTCCTTGTTTTGACTGGTACTGTAGATACACATTAAGCAGTCTCTGCCATAAAGGAAATCAAGCATGGCTCAGTTCAAGATTTGGCCTACATTCTATTCATAAAGCAACACACAATATTACCAAGTGTCCCTGATGTAGCCATGGCTATTAGACTATTTCTAACTGTGACTGTCACAAGCACAGAAAGATCCTTCTCAAAATTTAAACTAACTCAAACATTTAAGAAGCACTATAGTATACTGTTTTGGTCTGACCACCCAGAGCAATGAAAAGAAACACTCAGTTTGGACTAAGGTTGGTATAGGATTTTGCTCATCAGTATTCCACATTATGTACACATGTATACTCTCCTGCAAACGTTACTTTAGACTTATATCCAAGATAAATGCAGATGCACAACAATGTATTCTTTGATGCTGTTTGAGGAATATGTTGTTGTGGATTTTCTGTTCTGAAACGACAAAAACTCTTTTGACTGAGATCGAACGAAGAGTTTACTTCATTTTAACACTGTACAGCAAACTTTTACTCAGAATTTAAGTAAGTACAATAAGCATATAAGGGAGGGGTTGTTACACAAGGTGTTTCAGCTACTCAAGGTGTTGCAGCTGGTGAAAAGTCTCATCAGGATGTTTACAGGAAGAATCTGTATGTCAAAATGATATAAGAAAGGGTGTAAGGGGAGGCACCAGCTCTATCCCATGTCTGAGTGAAACAATGCAGGCTAGACACAAATATACACTAACACACATTTCTTAGTGGATTTCCATAGCACTGAGTAGATCAAGACAAACGTGTTAAAGCACCTCTCTCAGTACCTGAACATACAGTAGCCTCCTCGCCATGAGTTGTCAACTGTTGCATCAGGTTTCTGGGTGGCTGGTCTCAGACAATCTTGCAGGGGGGAGAGGTCGGGTGTGGGGGTCCAGGGCTGGCGTGGTTATACGTGGCCCTGCAGATGTGAGGCCGGTTGTACTGCCATATTCTTGGAAACGAAGGTGAAGACAGCTTATGGTAGAGAAATGAACAATCAGTTCACAGACAGCTCTGGTGGACATTCCTGCAGTCAGCATGGCCATTGCATGCTCCCTCAAAACTTGTAGCCTTATGTTGTGTGATAAGACTGCACATTGTAGAGTGGCCTTTCATTGCGACCACCCTAATGCACACCTGTGCAATAATCTATATATATATATATATATATATATATATATATATATATATATATATATATATATATATATAAAATCAATAATTGCTCAATCAGCGTATTCATGTGCTACAGCTGTCCGGTGGATGGATTATCTTGATCAAGGGCAAATGCTCACTAGCATGGATTTAAACAACAGCATCTGTCACATGCTACATCAGTTAGTGTGTTGATGATGTTACCAACACATTTAGCCAAACCCTGGATAAATGAAGAAATCCGCTCCCTGCTGTTACTCTGCGTTCAGGTCTGGCTCATCACACTCTTTTCCTAGAGAGCAGCAAGTACCAGCTTGACTGTGGGCATAAAGAGGGCCAAATCCAACTATGCTATCAAAATTCAGAAAATCCACCCCCAATGACCCCCAGAGCAGGTGGATGGGCATGGAGAGCAGTATAGACTCTTTACCAGTCTCTTCCTGATGCTCTCAACACCTTCAATGCCTGATATGAAGACTTGGACACCTCTCCTTGGTACAGACTCACCCTCTCACCGGGTGAGCTGCCCTTCCATGTGACAACTACAGATGTGAAGAGGACCCGGCTGAAGGTCAACCCCGACAAAATGGAAGGCCTAGACACCATCACGGGCCGGATCCTTAGGGAATGTGCACACCAGCTCTCAGGGGTGTAGGACATCTTTGAAACCTCACTTCCAATGGACGCTATACCAACATGGCTCAAGATTGCCACCATTATCCCTGTCCCCAAGAACTCAACCATGGCATGGGTAAATGATTATTGACATCAGTGTATACAGACAGAACAGCTCCCTCTAAACACTTGCCTTGCATCACTGCCATACTCATCCTCTTGGGCCCTCCTCAGGCCAAAGTTTGCTACTGTGGGTGATGGGCTGTTCCATCCATATATAGATAGATGGATAGATAGATAGATGATAGATAGATGGATACATGGATAGATGATTGATAGATGGATCTATCTATCTATCTATCCACAAAACAGTATATATATACAGTACCAGTCAATAGTTTGGACACAGTTACCCATCCACTTGAATGGGAAACTGTGTCCAAATCTTTGACTGGTAGTGTGTGTATATATATATATATATATATATGCCGGTATATCAGTATATCATAATACACAGAAAACAAACCTATGAATAATTAAGGGACTAAATACAGTCCGTTTGCATGCTGCACCTTATTTTGAGACCAGATTATGCATTGTTTAACCAACAAAACAGAGTTGGACTGCTGTGTCTTTTATACAATACAAACTACATGTTCATCATTTTCAGAGTAATTAAATTGAAGCAATACGTGTCAGACAAATCCTGCCTGCCTTTTTTAACCAACGATAAACACAATATGCCTCCTGTTGATACTGAAGACAGCAGTGTAGAACAACAACAGACATTCATTTTGTTCCAGATTATCTGTGTAATAAAGTGGAATTTACTATAAGCCTGAGAATCAAGCGGCACAAGCCTTTCATAATGGCTACAGCGAGGCAGCCAGTGACTGATTACAAAACATGACTCACTATTATGGCATTATCTTTACTCATCCTCAGCTAAAACTTTGCAAGTAACTGCAGTAAAGAGAGACTAAAGCCCATGTTATGAAAAAAACATGATATGTTGCTGTTTAAGAGACTGGTAAGTTTGCCACTGTATACATTAGATCTATAGATAGAGTATATAGATCAGGATACAGGAGATGTTATGGTGTCAACACTGGTACAGCACACTGTACTGGTACACAGAGCAATGGCAGTGGCAATTTTATATAGCACATTTCATTACAAGGAAACTCAATGTGCTTTCCATATACAGTATATATATACACACACACTATATATATATATATATATATATATATATATATATATATGCTGTCTGACGGGGATCTTGCATCGGCCTCTCTGGACTGAGTCAGTTAAGTGAACATCCACAGTCGGAATAACACCACAGTCTGCGGAGCATCAGACTGTGCTTTCAGACGTTCCTCTGTCCCTTAGAGGATGATGTCACCCCTGGGGTGGTGGAGTACCTAATTTTCCTATCGTATATAGATTATAAATATATACAGTATATATACGTATATATATACACATATATACGTATATATATGTATATATATATATATATACACGTATATATACACATATATACGTATATATATATACATATATATATACACGTATATATACACATATATATATACACGTATATATACACATATATATATACATATATATGTGTATATATATATGTGTATATATATATATATACACATATATATATACACATATATGTACACTACCAGTCAAAAATTTGGACACAGTTTCCCATTCAAGTGGATGGGTAACTGTGTCCAAACTATTGACTGGTACTGTATATATATATATATATAAAAAATGTATGCAAGCAAAGTCCTTTACACTTGATCATACTTAATACTACACCTTAGTTCTATATTTGTTAACCATCTTTTTTTAAACGTTTTTTTTAACTTTGCAAATTGAAGTACACATTTTAATTTCTTATTTCTTTGTCCAAGCTGTTCCACAGGTTTACTCCTTTAACTGATACACACCTATATTTGACATTTGTCCTTACATTAATTTTTTTTTAAACACACCTACTTCCGTAAATTCACACTGGCTTTCTCTGATTTCAAACAGCCTCTGAATGCAGCGCGGGAGGGAATTATTCTGTACTTTAGTCAGAGCAATATTGAGGTTAACTAAATCATGAAATTTGAGTGTGTTTAATTTAATGAATAGTTTGGTTGATTCATGAAGGTTTGATCAAGTCATAATTCTTATTGCTTTCTTTTGCAGCCTGAAGATGTGGTTAGTATTTGTTTTTTATGTGCTTCCCCACACCCCCACACAATAGGTGATGTATCGGAGAAGGAGAGAACAGTACAACATGTACAAAGAGTTCTGGTTTAATATTTCTATGGTTTTATATAAAATTGTAATAGTCTTATACAATTTTGTTTTTACATTATTTCTATGTGCTTTCCAACATAATTTGTGATCTATTATTACACCCAGAAATGTATTTTCATATACTCTTTCTATTTCAACATCATTGATCTTGATTTTAACCAGATTTTTTATTGTCTTATTTCCAAATATTATATACTTTGCTTTATTGGAATTCATCGATAACTTCAGGACTTACAATTCTCTTTCCACTGTGTTTGGAAGCTGTTCCAAGTTCTTCCCAGAGCAGCATAAGTGGGTATCATTGGCATATAAAGCAAATTTAAATAGATTGGATACTTTACAGTACTGAGCCTTGTGGAACCCCACGTGTAACCTTCAGCAAAACCCATTTCATAGCGTTTATATTCACATATTGATATCTATGATCAAGATAACTGCATAGCCATGAGTGAGCTGTTCCTCTAATACCATATCCCTCCAGTTTCCTCATTTAATATACTGGGGTCTATTGTGTCTTAAAGACAAGATTTGGAACATCAAAGGAGTTCATATCAAATGTAAAAATTCCTAAATTTGTTTGTGACAAAAACTCTAAATATGCATGCATCTTGATGCATTTATACACACCGGTGACTGCATATGTATGTCAATGGTAGACATGCATGCACATAAATGTGCTAGCCCACTGCACTGTATTAATAGCTTCATGAGTGTCACTGACTGAAGGTCTGCCTAATAGTCAAATTGGTAGACTTCCTGTTGTCCTCCTCAGAGCAGTTTCAAATCCCTGCTGAGTGCACAGATGACAACCAGAAGGAACTATGGATAGTTTACATCATACAGTCATTTATCTGAAAACAAAGCCAACAGGATCCCTTTGTTTTCATTGAAATCCATGTAAAATGTAAAGTGAAACCACAATTCAATGATAAATCACAATTCAATTCAATTCAATAAATTTAATTACAATTTAGACGCTAAAAACAAACAATTAAAACAAGCAGTGGAGCCATAAGCAATCCGTCTCAGTAACAGTATATATTCTACTTGGCTTCTTGTATAAATGCTTGTGTTTTTACAGGGATTTGATAGATGCTGAACAAAGTATTTGCAAATTTTGTTCAACCGGTTGACAGGTTTATTCTGCTTCATTTATCTTAAGATCCCACGAGGGTCTGAGCGTCTAAAGAGGAATTAAACCATATTCCAGTTGAGCACATTGCTGAGATGAGAGCAGCTCCTGACATATTTTTCTAGAGGATATTCGCTTGAGTGGCTAATTCGCCTTCAAGCCATTCTTTTCAACTTTTCAACTTGGACACTCATCTGTCCTACCAATCTGTTAGGCTCCTGACTGCTTATGTGTGTTTATTTTCCGACTGTGGTTTTGTGGTAGAATGAATACTGGCCAACATAAAGAAAATAGATGATGTGTCCTGGTAAATTAGGGAATGAATATCTTTTAACATAACTTTTTAATATATTTTAACTTTTAACATATTTTAACATAAATGATCAGACTGCAGACTGATGGTGATATGCCCATAGAAAACAGGTCTCTACAACATGGAAGAAAGGAATTACATTTAGTAATGCTAAATGAATCCTTTATTGGTCTGTAGACCACATTTTATGTTGGATCACTTGGGTGGTGCAACTTTTGACACAAGGGTGGGTGTGTCCAGATAAATTTGACAGGACATACACATTTTCTTGACAGCAAAGGTTTGCAGTAATGATTGTTACACATTTTTAATTAAAGGTGCTTCTTCAGTACTTTCTTGTTAAAAATGTTTCAATGTTCGAATTTCCCAAAATTGTGTATTTATTTGTTCGTTAAGCATGGCTGCGATGTAAGTGATTAGAGGATGAAATGTATAGTTTGTCTGAATGTTTCCACCAGGTGTCAGTATTAGCCATGTAGCGAGGTCAAGGACTTGCACGGTACGTTTAATTTATTTTATTTCATTTTACATTTATTATCACATGCAGTGTTACTTTCAGTATATTATCATGCACAATAGTATGTTGAATATTATGTGCATTATGTTTTTATCAGGTGCGATATTACTTTTTATTACTCGTCCATACGACTTTTTTTATTACTATAACCTATTACTCCACTATTATACACTTTATATATTTTTTTAATTTCACTGATAATTTATACTCTGTTGTTTTTGGTTCTCTTATTGTTTTGTACTGCTACTGTAAATTTGGAGCGATCTCTGGCACAAGAATTTCCTTCAGGACCAAGAAAGTTCTACCTTATCTTACCTCTTTTAAATTAACAAAAGTATCAGGCGGTACATGTGTTCTTCCCTCAAACAGCCAAAATACTTTCAAGAAATTACAGATCACACTCTTATATATGTTGTCTGATGCTTGTAATTAATAACTATAGAAAATCAGTGAAGCACATAGCCTCTTGTCAGTATGACATTATTTTAACTGGATGACCGGAATAATGTGGGTCATGTTGTGTAAGGGAGGAAGTAAACATGATCTTTGCCGACCCCCATGTGATTGCAGAGGGATGAAGGGGTAGGAGGGTTGTGTTTTTGAGGTGACACATGGGTTTTCTCAGCACAGACAGATCTGTGGACTTATCAAGTCTCCAGGCAAACAGCTGAGACTGACCTCTTTTCTGGAGCGCTGTCTTCGCCTGTCTCTCCCCTCCCTGCTGCCCACTTGACATGATTTGTGTTTGATCTCATATTTACAGCATGCTTCATTAGAGGAATGGAAGAACTTGTGACATTGAAATTACCAACAAATTATTACCAATGATCCAACTCTATTTCAGATTTCTTTTTAAGAATATTAAAATACCCTTAAATAATTTCTATCCATCTGGGGGGTTGTATCAAACTTGTTTTTGTGTCATGATGTTCCCGTGTTGTTCCTGCTGCTTTTTTTCCATTATTGTACATATGAAACTAGTGAACAGCCAAAAACAGTGAAACGAAAGATAGGGATAATATGCCAAAGATCTCCTGTCAGATTTAATCTAATGAAATCAGTTCTTGAGAATTTTGAAATATTTGTAAAGGCACAAACAAAAACGATCATACTTGACAATCAACACAAATGATATCAAAACAGCTCTGGCTCATAAATGAATGGACTCCATAAGACCTCTGACAGTGTCCTGGCACCAACAAAGTCCTAAATTGCTAAGTGGGGTCGAATTTGTTCCAGAATGCAAATTGGGTATTATTTACTTTTTATTAGCAAATACTGGTACTGGAATTCGGTACCAGTACCCACTGTATGTTTTCTGGGTTGCTTTTTTTGCTTCACTCTCTTAGTACAGGTAAATAATTTCTCTTGTAAAACAATAAAAAATAAAAAGAAGTCGCTTGATATGTTGTAAAACCAGCATTGCTTCAAAGGAGGAATCTGTTCAAAGACAGGAGCTGGAGAATTTGTTTTAACTCTAACCCTAACCCACTGGACTAAAATGAAGAAATCTGCACCGTAGCTATTGGACTAAATTTTTAAATTTGACAAAAAGATCATAACTAACAAACAGTAGAGGGCAGGAAAACACCATTGTGATGTCTGGTCTGTCTTAACCAAAGAAGAAGAAACCCAGGCTTACACCATACTGTTGTCACTACCACAGTGACGCCTACTGTCATTTCCCCCTGTAAAGAGTATGCCGTTCACATACTGTTAGTTCAGACATCTTACTATAATGTGAGGAATCTCCGTCTGTCTATATGTATGTAATTTGCCTATCATGAGAACCGTTCATCTGACCTGCTTCAAATTTGGCATGAGTTGCTGGGAGCCCAAGGAAATGCAGTGTCAAATTTGGTGCAACTTGGATATTAGAGACACTCTATATCAAAAAATCTTTGAATAAACAGTTGAGGAAATCGGGCATTGTCCTCAGACTATCTGCAGACCAGGCTGCTCTCTGTGCAGCAGCAGGGGTGTGGCTTCAGGACTCTGTGGACTGTCTGTTACGTCAGTCGTGTCCCCAGCTGGTCTTTACGTACTGCAGCTGATTGAGTGAGTCATTGTTGCTGCTGAATGCTCACTATTAATACATTTAGAATAAACAGGCCAACACAGGGGGCTGGGGACATATCAATGTAAGTGATGTCATCGATCATTGACTATGGCGCCATGCCAAGATGGCTGCTTCCAGTCAAAAACAGCACATCCAAGAGGTAAACCATGATTCCTGTGGAGAACATGCTGGAGTTTAAAATCCTCATGCTCCATCAAGTGTGGGAGAATTTCAGACAGACTGAACAATGTGGTGCCCTATAAGCTCTGTAAAATGGACATGTTATCACAGCAGGACAACTGATCTGTGTGCACTTCAGGTGAAAACACTGGAGAATGTGAACGTGAACGAACCTGTTTCTGATAGTAGTCACTTAATTTTAATTTTCTAAATGTTTGTTCATCACCAGTATTTTTTCCACCACTGCTGTTATCTTAAAGACCTCGCCCATGAAGTGTGGGAGTATTTTAAACAGAGATCCAACATTGTGATCTATTGTTAACTCTGCAAATTGGAAATGTCTCACAGCATGATATATCAGGATATCATTTCATCTTATCTGCTTAGTGTCTGTTTATACATGAGGAAACTGTTTAAACTGTTGTTACAGTCTGTCAATCATTTCAGTTGTTTTCTTTACCCCAAAATACAAGTCATTGTTTTAACTGCATACTCTGTTAGCACATAAAGCCACTTTAAGTTTTAAGTCAAGTGCTGAAGTAAAAATGCTGATTCTCCAGTTCAGGGCTCTGCAGACTGAGCTTCACCAGGCTTTGACTAAACAGGTGATGAACTGGTGATGAGCTTGTCCAGGGTGAACCCCGCCTCCTGCCCAAAGTCAGCTGGGATAGGCTCCAGCACAGGCATGTTTAGAATGAGCACTGCACTAGTACTAAAAATTCCAAACACTGTTTAAGTGTACTAAATAGCCTAGTATGTAAATATTTCAAATAGTCAGTCGTTGGCTGTGTATTGTGTGTTGGTGAAAATGCTCAGTTAAATGTCAGACTGAAAGAAAACCCAGTTATCTCCATCAGCTACTTATCCATCTGGCTAAATAATCACATGAAGTTGTCGATGCCTCACTTAAAGTTTTGTCATTTATGGATCACACTGCATTCTCTCCATGCATCCTGTTGCCATCTCTGCTCTAGGTAAATTACACAAACACACCCAGTCATCTGCATTATGTAAGAGCAAACATGAATCATCAGACCAGGCTACCTTCCTCCATTGCAGCATCCAGTTCTGATGCTCACATGCCCATTGTATCCACTTTGTGTGTGTTCTGAAACCATGAACCTTTTTAGAGTTTGTGCTACGGTAGTTCTTCTGTGGAATCTGTGACCTTGAACTGCTAAATTGAAGTTGCTCTCTTCTTTCTATTTGCTGCAGACAATGATTGGATATATTGTGGTGGACGTATTCTCTCGCTTCAGCACATGTGTTCAGCTCTCACTGAGTGTTGTTTCGCTCTTTCTCTACCACTGGTCTTTGTCGTACATACGCACACACAACTTGGTTGGAGCAGGGCCCATGAACTAATGTCTTTTTTTTTGCCTTATGCAACTAAAGTGGCAGCGACCATTTACTTACTCTGCACTGAAGTGCAGTGGCTATCTTAGGGAACACCTTGACACGGCACTTTGAGTTGAAAGACAAACTTAAATGTTCTTCATTGACCACCATTTTCGTTTGTCTGAGAACTTGCATGACTATGAGTGGCTCACTAGGTTTGGGGATATTTGTATATGAATAATATAAATGTTTATGAACTGATTCTCTGACTGCAGGGTTTCTCAGCAATGATTTTCAAAGTGCAGGACAAACACTGAGGCCATTATTAAAAAACTTGAACTCTGGTCTAACTGTGTCAACAAGAACGACACTCAAGTGTTGCCATCTTTCCACCATTTTATGTGTGCAGATGAGCTGAGACATGTGGACAGTACCACAGAGGGAAATACCTCCATGAGCATAGCTGCACAATTACACTGGTACTCCCCCAAAACAGATGACATAGATAACTGGATTAATCCCTTTTCTCCCACCAAGTTCTGCCACCTACTGTCTGAGCGAGAGAACTTCTTCCACAAACGGGGCAAAGAAAACTGAGTTCAGTCAGAAAGTGCTGCCAGATTTCTGGATAGCTTTGCATGCAGAGCATCCTGGATTGGCAAATTGCGCTATGAAGATGTTGATGCCCTTTCCAACACCTTACCTATGTGAGACTGGGTTCTCAGCTCTGCCATGAAGACAAAGTACAGGAACAGACTATATGTAGAAAACGATCTAAGACTGAAACTGTCGCTAATAAAGCCCCACATTGCAGTTCTATGTGAGGCTGTTCAATCACATCCCTCTCATGAGTCTCAGGTGAGGCGAGACTTACACCTTGTAGCAAAAATACTCTGCTACCAACTATAGTTTGAAAAAGAGTTTGAAATCCCAATAAAAAGCAGATGTATTGGTTATTCTGTCTCATACTCACATTTTATGTATATTATATATTGTGTTTACGTTTGTTTATGTAGCAGAATTATGAACAAAAACAAACAAACAAAACAAAAACATTAGAGTACTGTCCGTGGGGTTGAGGGTATTTATGAGGATGTAGAAGTCCTATGGGGATGCATGACTGTTAAGTTTGGAAACCACTGCTGTGGCTGATCGGTGTACGTGCCATAAACATATTTAATATTAATACTATAATTTTTAACATAGTTTTTTTTTGGATAATATTTAGTTTCATGGAGTAAAATTAACAGGGTATTGAGTACTCTGTTCATTTTCTACAAAACAAGATTATAATTACAAGCATATTTAAATGTATAATACAGTATAAATATTTAAACATAATTATAGCAATATAATTTGTAGAACTGCAATATATAAATGATATGGTTCATACTGGCCAGAATAAGAATTGAAAAAAGTTTCTGAAAGAACACGAGGAAACGTCTCTTCTTTCAGCATTTGTGCCTCAAAATCTTGAAATGCCAGTCCAAGCACAGAGTGTACCATATGTTTGCAAACGAAATAGACATCCATCTATTTGTACTTGTAAATAAGCATGACCAAGCACATACACAGGCAAACACACACAAACATGCACACAGCAGGGGGTGTGGGGGGGAATAAATCTGGATGACTTTCTTAGAAGTGTCTGTAGGATGAGATACGCATCAGGGGCATCCAGTCTGGGTTTCCAGCGGCGCTGAAGGTCCCAAAAGACAGCCAGCTGCTCCATCCCTCTTCACCTGAGGCCACACTCATTAGTCAAGACTGAGCTCTCAAAACAGCCACATGGGGAGCTTCCATCCCTCTAATCAATGTTTTAACCTTTCCTGCCCAGCTCTGACCTGACATAGAGTGATGGCACTATTTGGAAAAGAAAGCTCACATATGAGTGAAACTAGTGAAACTTCTTGAGTCTTCACTTCACTTCCCTCTCACTTATTACAAAGTCGTGCTGCGCAGCCAAACTTTGTTCTATCCCAACTTTATTTGTAATTCTAATGGAGATCCTGGAGTTTCTATATAGAATCAGTCTGGATAGAAGGGAAAAGTCTATAAAGAGCCATTTTCAAACAATCTTTGTTGAAACCTGTACCTAAAAATATTATGAATGACTAAGATAACGAAAGGTTATTTAATTCCTGTATAAAAGCTTCCTGCCACAGCACATCAACCCTGACACTCATCTGCACAGATACACATTATTAGGAGACACATACAAAATATTGGGAAACATCTTCAACTTGTTTTACTAATTTAGTGGCCTTAATAAGGATCTAGTTTCCTGCCAAAATTTAAAAAAGAGAAAGTGTTTCACAAGTAACCTAACAAACACACAACATCTCACGAGTACAAAACAATAAATCCTACAACGACAAAAGAATATAATCTGACTTCTGGCACGACATTTTGACTACTTCATCATCAAGAACAGCAGTTGGCGCTGTGATTCAATTTTAATGGGAAGTTGAGCTTCAAACAGTCAAAAACTAATGTCATCAATGCACTCGTTTCACCGCAGTGCTGCGTCCAAAATGAGCGTCTTCTGTAAGGAGGCTGGGTTCAGGTAGGGAGGGGAGAAGAGACACCTTAGACCATATTAAGACGTCATAAAGGGACACTTTACAGTCATTTTGTGTAATTTACTGCAGCTTCAGCCTGGTTTTGACATGCTGCAAGTTCTTTAGTTGTTGTACCTCCCCCTATATAACACTGTATAGTGATTCGCTGAATTAGAAAGTGACTGACAACTAACTCAGATTGCCTATTGCTGAAATTCGTTTTTGATCACGGAGGCTCAAACTCCAGTTTAAATTGACTCATACCCCCCCTGCTGTTTTGGAGGGATAGTTCAGGATATTTCAGAAAATTCTGACAGTATGGTGGAAAGATTGTGGCAAAAGTCGCATTGCCACCGCCAAAATGGGCATACAGGGTTACCCTCGTCTGTTCGTCCGTATACACACATACTGTAAAATAGTCTAAAATCTAAATCTTCACTCAAAAACCACTGGACAGAATTCAATGAAATTTCACACATGCTTTGCTGAGAGCCTGAAGGTGTGCGAGGATTGGAGCGTCATGGCGTTGATGTCACTTAATGAGCGGTTTTATCACGAAAAGGAAAGCAAAGCTATCACACGACTTAACAAAAGTATTAATCTACGGAAAACCATTCAATTCTGAAAGAAGTGACACAACCACCATGCAACGGAGAAATGGAGAAAAATCACATTAAAAGAAACATGTAATCTTGCTTCTTGCAGTGGCGCTAATGCCCAACACTGAGTCACAACCGAATAGCCACTGTAGCATGTAGGATGTAGCAGGTTTATAGGGATAACAAGAAGTAAGAAGTAACTTTTTTTCTCATAATAGGAAGTGATCCGACATTTACAGACATGCCCCTGGAGACTAGTTTGGAAAGGTCAAGCCACTGCAATACCAGTGGAGGTCTGCCTGCATGAGTGTCACATTACCAAAACGAACAGTATAATGCCATGCTCTGTGATTCAGCATAGTGTGCAAAGGTTACAACAAATGAACAGTTTAACACCACAGTCATTTATCAGTGCGATCACACAGGTAGCTGCAGCTTCATAAGTCTCCTGCATATTAATAGCATGTGCAGGGAACATCTGGCATTGTGTAGAATTATTTTAAAAAAACCAATTAGCATTTATATAGGTTCCAAGTGTGACAGCTAGGGGAACATGATGACTACAGGAAGGGTAAAGGCCCAGGTCTCATTACCACTGATAAGTGTGACTTGAGAGAACGTTCAGTTGTGTCCCACTTTGCTTTCATGCCATTTTACAGACCAATTAACATAGCTTGGTGAATATGACATCTAATGAAATTTAGATGAAGCAAAGAATTTGAATTTCCATTTCTAATTCATGAAAGAAATGTATTTGCTGAGGTTGTGATTTACACTCCAGCTTGCAATGGTGTCACAATCAGATTGTTTCCAGCTGCCTGTGGCCTCAATGCCATTCGATTTCTTTTTCAGCTTGACCAATACACTAATGGGGGGATAAATGCCAGTCCATTTCCCTTACCTGCGTCTTCCTGGAAAGGCTCTGAAATTATCATTCGTCTTCTGATGGGGGGGTTGTCTGGTCCTCTCATGTGGCAGATAAGAGAGCAAGCAAATAAATTGGTAAAGGAAACGTGTAATGCCATTTGGCAGACTAGCTTATGAGGAAAGGTCCCAGAATGAGCATCATCAAAACAAGATGCCAAAATCTTACTCTGTCCCTTCCACCAGTTCAGACCAGATGTACACATGGTCAGGGTCACAGCTGTTTGATCTCTTAAAGGTCCAGAAAGTAAGAAATTCACTGAGGCTGAAGCTACAGAAATGATATTGGCATTCATAGTCATAGGTCATCTCTGCTTCACATACTGCAGGCCTGCAAAGTCAATATGTGTTCATTCAAAGGCAGAGAAATCAGCGTGAGGATTACAGAGCAAATTTGATTTTAACAACTCTCCTTGGTTGATCTGCAGGTGCTGAGTCAAATGGAACTTTCCTTAAGTCGGCCCATACTTTCAGACTTAGGAAAAATTGTGTAACTTTGTTTAAATAAGTAGACAACTGGTTTCATTTTTAGTGTTTTTGGGTGAGTGTTAGCCAAAGTGCATGTTGTCTCCCAGAATGACAATCTGTATAATGAGCTCACCTGGAGTATTCCAGATTTTATTTATTTGGTTGATGGTTTAATTATATTTTCTGTAAATTACTACATGAATTTAAATATAAGACGACTGCAAAGCTTTTTGTTTCTTTTTGCAGATTAGAAACACTTTCATTCAAGTTTTGTTGGAAAATCTTTAACACAGAGACCTAATCTTTAAACTGTTTTCTCTTGAAAAAGGCAAAAATGAAATAGTTCTATTTTAGCAAAATGTAAAATAATACATTTTAATTTTTTGTTGTAAAACTAAATCTGCGGCTGTTAGTTTTAGCATTCAAATATGCAACAGTGATTCTGGCAGGCCTTTTAATCACAGAGGTTAAGCCAGCCCCAGCTTAAATGTACAGTGGTGTGAAAAAGTATTGGCCCGCTCCTGATTTCTTCTGATTGGTTGACACCAGATGTAACAGGACCCCTGTCTTCAAACAGGTCAGCTTTAGACTCATCAGCCCACAGAATTTTCTCCTAAAGCTCTGAAGTGTCTAAATCCAGACGAGTCTAAATGTTCTTCTGGGTCAGCAGTGACTTTCTCCTCACCTCTCTCCCATTAGTGGAGCCATGACCTCTGACCTTTGCTGAGGTGACAGAGGTCTGCAGCTCAGTGGATGTTGTCTTTAGATGTGACTTCCTGATTGAACCTTCTCCGTGTTCTTGGAGGAATTTTGGAAGGTCTGCCACTCCTGTGAAGGTTCACTGTTGTTCCAGGTCTTGTCCGTTTGTAGATGATGTGTCTCACTGTGGATCTGTGGAGCCTTAGAAACAGCTTTGTAACCCTGCTCAGACTGATGGATTTAATCACCTTCCTCCTCACCTCTTTAGATGTTGTCATAGTGTTCTACTGGTCAGACCTGCTAGACAACTTCATGCTTCTGAAAATGATCTCTTTAAGGCGGCACAGTGGCATAGTGGGCCCTGTTGCCTCAAAGCAAGAAGGTTCTGGGTTCAAATCTACCTAAGGACCTGGGACTTTTCTGTGTGGAGTTTGCATGTTCTCCCCATGTCTGCGTAGGTTCCCTCTGGGTTCTCTGGGTTCCTCCCACAATCCAAAAACATGTAATATGTGAACTGGTGACTCTGAATTGCCCATAAGTGTAAATGTGAGTGAGAATCCAGCCACCCAGTGACCCTACTCTGGATAATTGCTAACAGAAAATGGATTGATTTGATTGAAAAGGGCAGGTAGTAACTTGACCTGGGTGTGCCTAGTCTAGCACCAACCAGTCATTAATGTAGTGGTGTCACTGGTGATTTAGGTATTGGATAAGGTTTTTGCCTTATTAATTAAAGTTGTCATTTAAAACTTGCATATGAAGAAATCATGAGATTAACTGGTCAAATGACTACAGAGGGTGAAAGAGTTAAAAAGAGAGACTCCATGAGAATAGGGAGCGTTGAAAGGTTTTTCAACACATGCTTGGCTGGTAGCGAAGGACAAAGGACAAATTCTAAGGACACATTTAAGTCACAGCTACTCATTATTTTATTTGGATTCTGCTTGAGTTAAGGTTTGTTGGTTTTCTTGCGCCTGTACATCACACATCCATACACTACACACATTACTGATGAACTAATTGCACATTTAATTTGCTTTTCTTAAATAAATAAATAATACTTTAAGGAATCATGCATGGTCTCCACACTTTGTCCTTCCTTTGAGCCGAGTCGGGACAGAATAGAATAAAAAATAAATCAACATAATAAATGAATAATAGATGAAATGACAGTAAGTAGATTAAAACGATCTGTGTGTTTTCACATGTGTAATGTTCTTGTTTCATTAAAAATCTCTTTGTGTGTGAAGCTGTTTGAATGATCCATCAGACCACTAGTAATAGTCCATTAACACTGACCCAAACGTGGATATTTTTTTCATTGTTTGCATCATCCCTCTTTCAAACGGTGTCCCTTTATCCACTTAATGACATTTGTGGCTACATAAAGTAGGTAACCCTCGACGGATTTCTTTGGGGATTTGTGTGTAATCAGTGTGTGTTCTCGTCTCTAGGGGGTAATGCAATTTCCCGATGAGCCCTGCAGATGGTCTGCTGCTCATAGTTTACAGAGCCAGTACCCAGCAGAGGCTCAACAGTAAGCAACAGAGGACCTTTGACGAGCCATTACTCAAAACTTGGAAAAGAGCTGCCTTGGAAAAGCATAGAGCTGCAAGAAGGATGGCAGAGGTCATCTCAGCAATTCCACAAGGGCTGATGGGAACTATTGATCTGCCTGATTTTGATTTCACAAAGAATGAGTAGCATGAGCTCCGTTTGACAGCTGAACACCAAAGATGGGGACATCACATCTGTCACAGAGGAGTAATCTTCCTCTGGAGGGACATAGGTGGGCTCCTATTGAATCATGACTTCTTAAGGATGGCACATTTAGTATCTCAAGATTCCAATATTTTGTCAAATTAAAAACGTGTAATAGTGAGTCTTCAAACAAATGAGACTAGTGATGGGATGAAAGTACATTTTCTGTTCCTCTAATGTTGAACTGCATTTTGTGTTCTCTTTGATGCTGTTTGTGACAAATAGGAAGTTGATATTTGTCCCCTGTCAGTAAAGTGGGCCAGAACAATCCAGAACAGCTTCCCAGCATCTTCAACAAATGAATAAATAAATTTGATTTGGAATCGACGCTATGGGCAGCCCCACAGGAGAAATCAGTATCCACTCTGTTTTCATGCAAAGGTCCATAGATGTAAAAGGTCAAATAAGGCTTAGGGAAAGAAGTAAAGACACATCGACATTGAGAAAATAACCTCCTGCTACATTTGAAAGTTTTTGTCTGTTTACCTTTATGTTTTCAGTTTCACTCTGTTTTAATATTCTGGCAATTTCTTTCTGATTTTAAGAAGAGTGTTTAACCCTCTGAGCTTCATTTCAACCTAGTAACTCACTGGAAATATATTCATAGATTCAGGTTCTCGGATCAATAACTCATTAGTAAAATCGTCGAAACACAAACGATGCCTCTTTCGTACGGTAGTAGGGTAGACAACCAGCTACAATCACATTTTCATTAACATGAGCTTTCCTCCCTGCTGGACACAGCAGGAAGGTTCTGGGTTCAGATCCACCTGAGGACCTGGGAGTTTTGGGTGTGGAGTTTGCATGTTCTCCCCCTGTCTGCGTCAGGTTCCCTCTGGGTTCTCCGGCTTCCTGTCACAGTCCAAAAACGTCTTTCTATATGTGGCCCTGTGATGAACTGGTGACTTGCCCAGGGTGTACCCACCTCTCGCCCAATTTCATCTGGATTAGGCTCCAGCCCCCTTGTGACTCTGCACAGGATAAGCGGTTACAGAAAATGGATGGATGGATGCATCAATAAGGAGACAGTGGTGCACATGTACACCACTCTCCCCACCTTCACACAAAATGTGGAATGTCACACCACAGACAATTTACCACTGGACTTCCTAATGTCAAGGAAGCATACAGCTCCTCACCACTCCCTCCCCTTGGCCAATCAGACTACAGCTTGATGTACCTACAGTCTCTTTACAAACCTGTGGTGATCAAACAACCACTACAAGATTTACTATAAAAAAGGTCTGATGAATCATTTGAGGTTCTGAAAGATTGTTTTGAAACTCCTGACTCAGAGGTGCTCTGCAGACCAGATGAGGAGGACACTGACAGTCTTACTTCATGTGTCACAGATTATTTAAACATTGTACCCACCAAGAAGGTGCACTCTTTCTGCAACAATAAACCTTTGGTTAGCTCTGAACTGAAGGACCTACTGAAAAAAGAAGGGCCTTAAGAACAGGGGATAAGAATGAGCTCAGGAGGGTCCACAAATACGCCAAGAGGAAAATAAGGGAAAACTGATGGAGAGATGACCTCTTACAACAGGGGAGGTTTTCTGATCAGGGTAAACAAAGGAATGAGCTCTTGTGTTCGGGAGACCAGGGGCGGCAAATGAGCTGAATCTATATTTTAATAGACAGAAATGATGAAAAAAAGACCAAAATAAAAATGTTAAAGAAGGTGAAAAATATTCCTGGATATGCCTCGATCCATTCTCTATGTGAATCTATATGTGCATTTTCATTTCCCCAACAAACACACTTTTTTGTTTCCAGATTTAGAGACTCACACCCAGCAGTGCCTCAGGATTTATCAGGAGGACGACTGCTTTACTCCAAAGAAACTTTCAGTGTGAACCTGGACTGTGTGCGAGCTTTAGGGGGTGTATAAGAACACAGAACATGAATTAACATTAGATCCTGTCAGCGTGTCTGGAGATTTTAATAATTCTTTAAAATAAGCTGCTACACAGCACAGACACACTTATTGTTTCTGCTGCTGGTGGATCACTGCAGGTAACATGAATATTTTTTTTCTCATTGATGATGTAGTATTTCACTAACCCGTATCCCATTCTTCTCAGAATGATCATTTTATGACATGGCTGGCCTGACCTGCAGACTGTGATCCGAGCACATCACTATATGGCAAACAGCAATGTGCAAGGAGGAGACACACATGGCTTTTAAAGGGAATGGGAGATGTTTAATTCATGTTACACCCAATATACATCTATGAATAATTAAGGGACTAACACAAACCCCATTGAATTTTTTAGCCTTGCTTTGCAGCCAGATAATGTGACGCTCAACTAGAAAAGGGAATTGGACATGCCCTAAATTAATCTGCATTGGACTATAGACCAAGCACTTTAAATCGATCAAATAGGGTCCTGGGTGTCATATTGAAGAAACTATGATATATGTGTACTATGATTGTAGTAGTAGTCTAGTCTGCAGCTATAGTTGTATTCAAACACCCAGCCTGTTTTTTATGCACTTGATGCTTACATACATGTGTGTGATGTCATGCTAAATATTCATGTTAAAGCTGCAGAGGTGTGAAATTCTTGGAACCTCACACAATTATAAAACAATTATTGAGACATCTTTGTGCATCTACATTTTTAATTTCCATACATGATTTGTTTTATCACTATGTAACACAGTACAGCAGTGTTGGGCAGAAGCAGCGCTACAAGCAGCATCACTAGCACCATCACTGTCTTCTGAATCAAATAGCTCTTCAGTGGTTAAGCTCTTTTATTGATCACATAGTGCAGGGATGTTCACACAAGTAACATTTCTCCCAAAATGTCTGAAGCTCAAGCACAGCAGAGCTTTCTGCTGCCACTTAAAACATACTGTCAGACGTGTGTATATGCGTAGCAGAGACGCACCTCCTCCTGACGTCATGTACCAAACCTTGGGCTGATGCCTATGACGTCTATGAGGCAGGGAAATACAGAAATGCTATGGAGCTAGAAAAGTGGTGGTGACTTGTGGAATTAAAAATATCATAATAAGCTAATGTACAGTGTTGTGTCTGAGGCTCCAAGAGAAAAAAACACAATCGACAAATTTGCTACAGGTGATCATAACATCAAGTTTTGGGTTTTAAATTTCTGATAATTGACTTTTCTGCTTGCTTTTTGCCATGCATGAAATAATTGATTATTTCCCCCACCCCTAACGCTGCATGTCCCAGGCAAATCATCTGCATCCCCCTCATGATTAATGTTTTCATTGTAGTGTAGCACTATAGTCCAATATTATAACTATGATCAGAGAAAATGTAAGATCAGACTGTTCCCATAACCCTGATTGGCTGCTCCACTTAAATTCTTGGACAAGCAGCTAGGACAGATTTGGAGTATTTGAACGGAGTGTGTGCCAAACCTTAAACTGAGGCATGCTGGATTTCCTTTATGGCAGAGACTGATGTGCGTCTAAATGAGAGCCCTTCAGGAAAATCCACGGATGAGTCATCTTTGTAGTGATCAGCTAGGTCACCTGCTGATTCACACATTTCATCCTCAGATTTTAACAATAGTTCTTGTTGGTGTAAAAATCCAAACCCACGTTTCACCTCCTGCATGAACCTGTGTGTCAACTGTATATTGGAAGTGTCTGCAGCTAAGTGTGTAAAATACTGACACCTTGACGCTTTTCATCCTCACATAACTCATCAAAATGTCTGAAGACTGATTATCGCACAAACCAGCAAAGCTGGTGGAAAATGAGTTGTGAAAAATAATTAAATGTTATTTCCTATCTCATATGCATGTAAATAAAACATTTCCACAGATATTCTTTGAATATTTTGATTTTATGAGTTGTATCTCCGGGATGCGTTTCCCTATTAAGGTATAACAAAAAGTCAAAATAGTTATCATTTCAATGTTTCATTTGATGAAGAAAAATGATACATTCTTGTTCTTGCATGATAACATCTGTTTTTGCAGTGAATATTAACATGTCTTCCAGTTTGATACAACATTTTGATCAACTTTCTTTCCCTAATCTGACAACATATCTCATGGGATACATACATTTCAAAAGCTGCTGAATCACACCACAAACACTTACGCGCTGTTTTTCCTTATCAGCATAGTAGTCATAAGTAGTTTTATGAATTTATATTGTTGTTTCACTGAAAATACCAATGCACTTTATAGGAAAGGCCAGAGCAGACTCTATCTGCTCAGGAGACTGAGGTCCTTTGGAGTGCAGGGAGCACTCCTCAAGACATTTTATGACACCGTGGTGGCATCAGCCATTTTTTATGGTGTGGTCTGCTGGGGCAGCGGCATCTCAGTGTCGGACAGGAAAAGACTCTACAAACTGATAAGGAAGGCCAGCTCTGTCCTGGGATGCACCCTGGACCCAGTGGAGGTGGTGGGAGGAAGGAGGATGAGAACAAAACTGTCATCCATGATGGACAATCACTCCCACCCGATGCAGGACCGAGTAACAGCACTGGAGAGCTCCTTCAGCGACAGGTTGCTTCACCCAAAGTGCGTGAAGGAGCGCTTTCGCAAGTCTTTCCTTCCTGCAGCTGTTAGACTGTACAATCAGCACTGCTCCCAGTAGACCTAACTATTTGTAGTACTTTTTTATTGCAATACTGAGACACTTTTGTTATAGTATTTGTGAAATATTTTTGAGACACTTTACCCCCTCCTTTATTGTATTGTATTTTTTATATTATTTCCCCTCCCCCACTGTGCTGCTGCAATACTGTGAATTTCCCCACTGTGGGACTAATAAAGGGATATCTTATCTTATCTTATCTTAAAATAACTATGATTAATATATAACTAATATATAATCTGCCATGATGATTTCTGATCAGGCTGACAAAACGATGACAGATCTGAACCAAATCATGTCACCTAGGTACTAATAACAGACAAGACTTTTGATAAATGATAACTTGATTGGGTGATAACCTTTAACAATGTCCCTTACAGGATGTTAAAGAGGTTGCATCTCCTGGTGCTTGGTGTCTGTTTATCAGAAATAAATACAATAATAAAAAAAGATGAAAAAAATGTTTTGATACTCATTTTTATTTTTTATATTTTATTTTAGATACTGTATTAATCCCATAGGGGGAAATTCTTTCTCTGCATTTGACCCATCCCTGAGGAGCAGTGAGCTGCCACTACATTGCGGCGCCCGGGGAGCAAATTGGGGTTCAGTATCTTTGCTCAAGGATACTTCAACTTGTAGACTTACAGGGGCTGGGGATCGAACTGCCGACCTTTTGACCGACCGCTCTACCTCCTGAGCCACAGCCGCCCCTTATGATAATAGGCCTGGTTGTGTGTGTGTATGCATGTATGCATGTGTGTATGCATGTATACGTGTATGCGTGTGTGTTTGGGTGTATGCGTGTGTGTATGCGTGGGTGTTTGGGTGTATGCGTGTGTGCACGTATGCATGTGTTTGGGTGTATGCATGTGTGAATGTATGCGTGTGTGTTTGGGTGTATGCGTGTGTGCATGTATGTATGGAAGGGTGTATGCGTGTGTGCATGTATGTATGGAAGGGTGTATGCGTGTGTGTGCGCGTGTGTGCGCGTGTGTGTATGGATGGATGGATGGATGGATTTGTGTATGTATTTATGGGTATATGGATGTATGTATGTATCGATGGATGTACGGATGGATGTTTGACAGCTTCCACGCTGTAATAAAGAGCTGAAGGAATGACCACTAACTTGCCATTTCAAGCCTGTCCTCCAGTTTCCAGGACTTCTCCCATGAGCTTGTGTCCCCATTCAATCTGAAGCCTTTGGTGAAAATACTAGACCAGCCAATTCCATAGGTCACTGCCCCGGTGGAGGCCTGGCAAACAGATAACAGATAGGTGGGATGAGATGGGACTGCATGTGTCATAGTGATATAGCAGCGTAATCGATGGTGATTTCTTTAAAATAATTAGGTTTGTTTGGGGTTTGAATTATTGCTCCCTGTCAGAATTATTATGTCAGCTTTAAGGCACTCATGCAAAAAACATTTTGTCAAACGTAATACAAAAATGCTGCTGCATAGTGAATGATGTCATGCTTTGCAAAAAATCATTAGAAGTATTTTAGCAATAAATAATAATAAATTGGATTTCCTTTTTGACTGTTTGTGAGCAAAGCACAAGGTAGAACTTGGCAATGACACGAGAAAAAAATCTGCCAAACAAAGAACAGTCATGCAGACAGTCTGGACAGACAGCACAGGTAATAAATCCTCATTTATCTGACAGTCACTGAGGTGTGACAAGCTGGCTCACATAAGAGGGATCTAGGTTAAAGACTGGGAAGGTGATTCACCTGTAAGGAACAGTTCTGTGAAAACATGGAGCTGACCTTCAAGTTCTAGCAAGTCAAATATCAATTCATGTAAAATTTGGAATTGATCTGGAACAGGTCCTTTATTCCCAGTCCTCCTGATCCTTTTGATCAGGTGGTTTTGCTGTGCTTTAAGTGCAAAGTATGATCAATGCATTGGTTCAAAATCAGATTAATGGCAGTATAGTGGGGAGAAAACCTGTTTTTATATCTAATCTATCTTGTTTTGGTCACCTGCCACGGGTGACTCTTGTGGTTCAGCATCTCTATAATACCCACCCATAAATATACAACTCAGTTAAATGCTACAATCATATAAACACAAGCTAAACAGACACTAACATACCTTCGCGGTTCTCTCAGTCCAAAGCAGATAGCCAGCCTGGCCTGCTCTCTTCAGTCTCACTCAAACACATCACCGTTTGAAGGTTTTGTTTCCCCCCCGTGTGTCCTGCTCTGGGATCTGAACCATTGCATGTGTACATCACATCCATGTCTCCTTTTGCATGAAAGCAAGCAATATTAAATTTCTGCCACCAAGTAGGAAAACTTGCGGCACCATAAATGACCTTCTTTCCATCCCCAAAGAGTGAAGGATGGTAACATGAATTGATGGGGTCAGGTCATCGGCAAAGAGGATGAAAATGGTAAACTGTGGTACCTGGCCATGTATGGCAAACACTTCATCACAGGTTAGTGAATGGTTTTAGAGTCTCAGTGATGGTGTAACTAATGTTTTTATTGTGACAAGATATGGTCCTACCATAAAACAGCTGATTATAGAATGAAGTTTGGTTTAACAGTACTCTTAACTATACTCAAAAGACTGCTGGGTATAAGGTATTTTAACTTTAATATTTCACATAAATTGAGCTGACATACCTTTCCATTGAACATTGTAAAAAAAACACACACCACACCAGTGTAACTAGTAACACCACACTGGACAGATGACCCAAACAGACACACAATGTAGACAGATGTCAATAATATATTACCTAGGGAATCATTAAGGTAGTTGTATATCAGGTTCATCCTGTTATGTGCAGTTCAAAAATAGGACCCAAATGCAGACAACAGCCGGAGACAAGTAGCAGTTCAGGGATTTAATAATGAATGCAAACTAAAACAGGCTACAGGGGCCACAGGCCAAAAACAGGAATATACACAAAACTCCAATGAACAGAAAAAAATGCAAAGATGACCCAAAAAACAAACAATTCAAATACTTCAGAGGAGGGGCAAGGTAAAAAAAAAAACTTACGTGGAGCAAAACTGGACAAAACAGTCCTAACAGGGTAAACAGAGCTAGGAAGGTATCACGGGGCTAATAACGGACAAACTGACACAGAGGACAGAACCAAACAGACTTAAATACACAGAGTAACGAGACAATGACACACAGGTGGAACAGGGAGGAGGAGAGAATCAGAGACAGGTGGAAACACTCAGACAATCACAGAGGAGGGAAAACCTTAAAGAGGAAAACATGAGGAGGATAAACTAATAAACTAACGAGACAGAGCAAAAATAAACACAGGGAAAAGAAGCAAACTGGAACAAAAAACATAGAACACTAAAACACAGACAGAGGAACCATAGGGTAAAACAGATCATAAGACAATATAGGAAATGCAAAGCAAAGGCACATAACATGGAAAACAGACCTTCAAAATAAAACAGGAAATACACTCAAAACCCAGGACCATGACATCCTCATTTATGGGGATGGAATGAAAGGACACTCATTAACTTTCAAAATAACAAAGCCAATCTTTGGTCCCTACGTCCCCAATCCCACCCCGGATTTTTCCCAGTGAATAAGTCCAGTGATGACGGCAGGTTTTCCTTGCCACCATTGCCAAGATCTTGCTCATTGGGAAATTGTTGGATCTACCAACCTCCAAGGTCCAAAACCCGCAGGTCCAAAATTGCCCCCTCAAGTTATAATGAGGTCTGTTACCTTGGATAACACATTGATTTCTGTTACGGCCCTTACACTGTCAGGCTGGACAAGGGGTCAAAGTCGTCACCACCGAGTTGATGGATATGCTGCTATCCCAACGGGCACTGGTTCGATTCCCATCTCTGACAATGTACCTTAGCGGTATGAGAGGCAATAAGCAAGACTCTTAGTTTTTGGGGTGGCTGTGGCTCAGGCATGGAACAAAAGGTCAATGGTTCGATCCCCAGCCCCTGCTGTCTACATGTCGAAGTATCCTTGAGCAAGAAACTGAACCCCAATTTGCTCTGTAATGGGAGCCCACTGCTCCTCGGGGATAGTTCAAATGCAGAGCACTCTTATCAAATGGAGATTCTCCCCAGCATCCCCTTACATTTATTTTCATCATAATAATATTTATTACTACTGTAATTTTCTAGCTGTATAAAATATGGTGGTGTGTGATTGATGGTGCACAGAGAGAGAGAGAGAGAGGCAGAGAGAGGGAGAGAGAAGAACCAAGTGATATAGTGAAAAGATAGAAGTTGAATTTTCATAGAGTCAAAACAGAACCTGTTTAATTGACTCAAGAAATATTTCATTCACCGTCATATTTTACATGCATGGGAGCTGAGCCACTCAAGGTGTGAGCCTAGAATCCCCCTTTGCTTCCATGCAGATTCACTGCTGATGTGGTTGTATTGTGCAGGGTGTGAGGTGAGGAGGCAGTATATGCTCAGACAGCCTCTGTGCAATGAATCATGTGTGCCTGTTGAGCTTATTTATGGAAGAGTAGTGAAAGACTGATGATTCTAACATTTGCTCTCAGTCTGCTTTTAGTGTATTTTGTACATTTTTAGATTTTTGGACTGAAAAGAGACTATTTGTAATGTAACATGTATTATTTGTAAAGCTCATGAGATGATTGATTAGTGATCAGGTATGGTGCTGTGTGTTTCTGTGTGGTGTGGGGTAGACGGTCTAATGTAATCAAAACCCATCCGAGTGTGTGACTTAACCAGTTGATGCCACATGTAGCTGCAGAAAGGAGTACTATTGATTAGAATTGTTATGCAGCACTTGAATGACATAACTGCACTGAAAACACCCGCACAAACCCCAGAGATACATACAAGCTGATTGAAAAGCGTAATCAAATTGATCAGAGGAAACTGACCCTGCAGGTTTCTGACACATCACTCAGAGATACAGTAGGCTGTATTGCTCAGATGCAGTATATGTGTGAAAAAGAAAAAGTGTGTTCTTAATTTTGATCATTACAACAGCGCACAATCAGCCTGCTTTGGTGCCTAATTGTGCATCATGCTGTTTAATAATCAGGGGGGATTATTAATTTTTAATCTGAGGGTACAAGTTTTGGTGTTATTTTAAACGCTTGGTGTAACAATAGGAACTATTGTGATGGCTTTACTACTCGTTTAAAGTCACTGATGGATTGTATGGTAACTGGGAGTTGATATTGTTGACGTGTGGAACCAAAATGATTACCAAGACTTATGTGTGGAGTTTTCTATTTATTCTTATAATACATCGTGGCACTGCATGGCACTACAATACAACACGTTCTATTGTGACACGGTCAAAACCTGTGTGCTCTTCCCACTCAATCACCTACAATCACCTGGCCTGCCCCTGTGAGCTCACCTATATGCCTTTTCCTGCCACACCCATCACCCAGTGTTCAAACATAACGCTGCAACAAATATACACCAAATAATCAATAATCAAAACATATATAATCGCTGCAACAACTATTGTTAAGTATGTGTTGCAGTCGAACTGCCCACTAGTGTTTTGTGCAACACGGACCTGTTTTGTGGTTGTATGTTCAATGAACGGGCTAAGGTGATGTACCACACGAGCCGACACTTAATATATTGAGTCACCCAGTTAGGGTAAGACTCAAGAAGCAGCTGAGCAGAATCATGATAAAGAATTGAACGCAGACAAGTTCAAACTGAGACCAAAGGAGGATGTTTATATTGGTCACCTCTTAACATCTGAGGGACTAAAAACAGATCCTGAAAAGGTGCGTGCCATCAAACAGATGCCATAACCTACAGATGTGAAAGCTGTCCAGAGACTGTTAGGTATGGTTAATTACCTGGCCATGTTTTGCCCACATCTCTCGGACCATTGTGAGGTTTTGAGGCAATTAACACACAAAGATTGTGAGTGGAACTGGACCGCACATCACAAGGAAGCATTTCTCAAATTGAATTAGACTATTTCAAATGCTCTACTGGTGAAGTATACAATCCTGATGAAGAACTGACAGTACGTGTGATGCCTAAGACACAGGTTTGGGTGCAGCTCTAATGCAGAAGGCTAAGCCTGTCGCCTTCACTAGCAGAACACCCACACAAACAGAGCGTGGTTATGCCAAAAATAGAAAAGCAGTTCTTAGCTATGGTATTTAGCATGGAAAAATTCCACCATTACACATATGGTCGCAAAGTTACTGTTCAAAGTGATCACAAGCCTTTGGAGACCATAGTAAGAAAGCAACTACTCAGTGAACCAAAGAGACTTCAGAGAATGATGCTGCACATCCAGAATTAGTGTATGACCTAGATGTGGTGTACGTACCAGCAAAAGACATGTTGCTAGCAGACACTCTGAGCAGAGCCTGTCTTCCTGGGTGTTCATCCTATGGCTCAGTGGAAGCTGAACTAGAGATATGGTATAACACTTATCTATCTCTGAAGACAGACTCCATGCTCGTTATATGACGAAAGAGGACAAAACACTACAGCTTCTCATTAAAACAATGCGTGAGGGTTGGCCAAACGACAAGACAAAGACAGTGAAATCAGGCCATACTTTTCATCCCAGGAGGAACTGAGTTATCAAGAGGGAATAGTTTTCAGGGGTGAACGTGCTGTTATCCCTAATGCACTGTGAAGTGAGATCACTCAACGCTTGCACTCCTCTCATCTTGGTGTGGAAGGCTGTTTACAGAGAGCTAGAGAGTGTGTCTACTGGCAGGGCATGAACGATCAGATCAAGACATGTGTAGCAAAATGGGCCTTATGCATGTCAGATGAGAAACCCCAAAAGGAAACACTACTCCCACACAAAATACCAAACAGACCATGGGCAAAGGTGGGCACTGATCCCTTTTCATTTGACAATAAGGATTACCTCATCACTGTGGATTATTATTCAAATTTCTGGGAAATGGACTATTTACTGGACACAAAGTCTACTACAGTGATAAAGAAAATGAAAGCTCATTTCGCCAGTCAAGGTATCCCAGATACTGTCATCTCAGACGGTCCACAATACACATCCCAAGAGTTCCAGAGATTCAGTCGACTGTGGGAATTCCAACATAAGACCTCGTCACGAGGCTACCCACAGAGGAATGGGAAGGCGGAATCAGCTGTGAAGACAGCAAAGAGACTCTTGCTCAAAGCTAAAGCTGCCGGACAGGACCCTTACCTTGCACTATAAGACCATCGCAACACACCATCACAGGGCTTAGAAACCAGTCCAGCACAGAGACTTCTGAGCCGCCATACCAGAATGCTGCTGCCCACAAAAGCAAGTCTTCAACAACAGAGAGTTGTATTTGCACAGCAGGATGTGTGGAAAAAACAACAACGTCAGTGTATCTATTATGACAGATCAGCAAAAGATCTGGACACTCTGAAACCAGGCGATTGTGTGAGAGTACAGCCATTTGAACCCCATACTGTCTGGAGGTCCGGCAGAGTCCTGAAGCAGATAGATGCTAGATCCTACGAAGTCCAGTTAGACTCTGATGGTGTTCTTAGGAGGAATTGGACACAACTCAGGCGTGCACACAAAACAGCTCCCACTGGGTTCATAGAGACCACTGAGCCCACTCACTCAGAGACTGTTCCTCCACACACTACCTCTGAGAGAGACATGGACACAAACGTTACCACCAGATCAGGCCGTACAGTAGGCAGACCACAACACTACACGGACTTTGTGACTTAAGAAAAAAGGGAAGTAGAAAAATGCACTGAATATTTAAAAAAATATTGATTCAAGCATATGTTAAAATATATACTGTTGAAATGGTTTCGTGTAATTTTCTGGCATACACAGCGAGTGGCATGCTAATTTCTTAACTGTGGAGGTTCATATTAGCTGTTGAAGGATGCATAACACAGTTGTTCTCAGTGACTGAAAAAGTGCCTCATAAGGAATGGTTTTTTATAGCACTATTAAGAAATTTTAAGTTGTATTATCTACTATGAGCTACAAGTCAGATAATGGGTTATTTTGTAATATTTTTATGGAAAAGGAAAAAACTGTCAAAAGAGAAAGGATGTAACAATAGGGACTATTAAGTATTTGTTGCAGTGGAACTGCCCACTAGTGTTTTGTGCAACACCGAGCTGTTTTTTGGTTCCATGTTCAGTGAAGGTGATGTACCACACATGCTGACACTTAATAAATTGAGTCACCCAGTTGGGTTGAAATAAGAAATTCTGTGATCTTTGTGTTATTAAAAGAACAGAATTTAACACTTGGTACCTGAAATGTCTTTGTTGTAAAGCACTTTGACCTGTATTTCTTATACGAACGGGTACAAATTACTTACTTTATTATTATTATTATTATTACAACGCGCCCACAAACAGACTCACTATTTGCATCAGTCATGACTACTTATGATCTCTAATTTGTGGAACAAAGGACTGTTGAATTGGTAGCAACTAATAGGCGCGCAAAGAAGCGCACAAGGGGAGGGCGCGTGGTGTCCTGTCGCCTCTCGTGGAGGCCGGCTGTGTTGCCACCTATATAAGGGCTTCCAAGCTGCCCCTAATCGGTCAGTCATGCACTTGCTGGCAGCGCCCTTCTTCAGCTTGCACCGTGCAGTGTGTGCTCCGCTATCACTCTGCTCTCACTTGTAGAGCCAAAAGCTTAACTCAACCTCTCTGACGGATTTCTCTCTCCAACAATGCGCGTCAGCCACCGAAGACTTCAACACAAGAAGAGTCCCAGAGCGCCTCGGATGCTCCGGTGCGGGCAGCGTGTTGACCGGAGCCCAGCTGTTCACGAGTGACTCCATGAAGTTGTGAAGTGAGAAACGGGAAACAGGACTATCTTCTCTCGGTTAGGGTCACCACATTAGCAGCCTACTCTCTGGGCATGGACAATGGATAGTTTAAGCTTGTCAGTGAACGCTGTGTCCTACACGGTGGCAGCGGAGCTGTCCGCTACTGATGATCCGTTTACTGGACCCATTAAGAACGTCGCGCCGTGGAACTTCACTGTCCTGGCGGTGCTCATGTTTGTGGTCACATCGTTGTCTCTGTGCGAAAATTTCCTCGTCATGTACGTCACTTTCAAGTTCAAACAACTCAGACAGCCGCTGAACTATATCATAGTCAATTTGGCCATCGCTGACTTTCTGGTCTCCCTCACTGGCGGAGTAATTAGTTTTGTGACAAACGCCAAGGGATATTTCTTCCTTGGGAAGTGGGCGTGCGTCTTGGAGGGGTTTGCTGTTACTTTTTTCGGTAGGTTTACATGTCATCCCTTATTTTTTGGCATCCTAAGACAACTTCCATATCTGTGGGTGTCAGTGTTGCAGCTTTACATTCATATGTTGATGTGTGATAAAACAGCTCCCCCCCCCATGGCTCATCCTCATTCATCAGCTCTGACATCTGTTCATAAATCAGGGCATCTGGGAGGGGAGGAAACATAAATTGACGATTCGATTCCTCTGCAGCTGTTCCTCTGAGCCAGAGTGAAAACGATGACAGAAAACCGGGATGCAGTGACTTAGTTTATTTGAGAGCTCATATCTTAAATGAGTTTTTTTAAAAATATTGAATAAGTATTCCTGTACTACTGTATGTCAAAGTAACACTACTTTCTGGAGAAATATGAGGCTACTAAAGTATTTAAGTTCACACAGCGAAACAGCTCATTAACCATAGGATTGATTTTCCTTGAATCTGTTTCTTTCTTATTTATTCAGCTCTTTGTAAATCTATCCAAGCTTCCCTTTAAGCTCATCACCCAGAATGCAGGTCTGCAAGTGTAATCTTCATTTTGAAGCATATTGCAAACTAGGGCACAAGGATTGGGATGACGTCACTTTGGTTTATTCTGAACTGTCAAGATAAAACACAAAACAAAAAAACAAAGAATAAAACAACCCAAAAAACAGGAAAACCGAGTTAAGGCAACAACCAAAAAAGTTGCTCTAGTCTCTGACTCAATGCTAACTTATATATATTATGTTAATTTACTCCATGTGGTAGATAAAGAAAAAAAACTGTACTTGTGTGACATAGAATGGAGAATTCAAACCCAAACCCGAGAGTGTCTTCACATACCGACTTACCATTAGTAAGTTACCAGCACTGTGACATCCAATAATATACAACCAAGTTGGTTTTGTGCTCCCTAATGTATAGACATCGTAATACATGAATCAAGAAGAAAGAATTTTTGATGTGACAGGCGACGTTGGTAACACGGTCTGTCCAATCCCATTTTGGCATCAGGGACAATTCAACTTTTTCACAGGATGTCTCTATTTAAACTGTCAAGTTTATTATTATCCGAAAATATTCAT
>CM075193.1:24575616-24580616 GCA_037577475.1 Chaunax sp. Z400
ACTGTACATATACATATAAAATGTGTACTATATGTGTAATGTCAGTACATGATATGGGGCTCTATCTTCTTTCTGTCCAGTCAACACAGTTGTCATTTTCTGGCCCATCCCCCATGTTGTGTAAGAGGTAAATGCTCTCATCCATGCAGCCATTGGAGTGTTGGTGTTAAAAGGAGGTGTGGTCAGGAACTTTGTTTGCTAATTGCTTTCTAGAGGAAGCAGAAAGCAGCAACACCATTGAGCAACGAAAATCTGGCCTGAAGATAACGCTGCAGTGTTTTTCTGTTATTTAAAGGTCTCATCAGATGCTTCTACAGTGGCTGTTTCATAACATGCATACACTACAGTAGTAAGGCATGGCTCTGCTCTGACATCATCTGAATCCATGTGTACATCTTCATCCACGTGCCACCCACCTGATCAAATCATCTTCTCCGTTTTAGAGACTCACACCCACATGGACACTGCACTGCACCTCAACTGGTGCCACAGGATTTATCAGGAGGACGGTTGCTTTATGTGACTTTATGTGGAACCTTTTGGATGTGTAGAAGAACACAGAATGTTAATTAACATTAGATGCTGTTGGCATGTTGGTAGATTTAAATAATTAATGATGTTAGGCTGCTGTGCCTCATGGGTCAATGGCACAGACGGCGGAGATGCTGCTGGGTAATTGCTGCAGGCAATGTGATTGACATTGTCCTCTTTGATATATTATTTCCCCCACCTGTATCCCATGAGCTTTTAATCGTAATCCTTTTAATGACCTGGCCGACCCGATCTGGAGACTGATCCACGAGCATCGCTAGACTGATGACACGCACAAGAGCTAAATATTAGTGCATTTAGCAAAAAGGAAGTTGGACATGTCCTAAATGATCTTGCACTTTAAATTACATTTACACTCACTGTGCACTATGTGCCAAGCACCAGACAGAAAACAAAGCTAATGACTAGCTGGCGACCATAGTCAAGCATTTTCAAGAACCAGATACTTCTAAGATTGGTTATTGTTCACTGGTGATCTGATCTTTGTACCCGTACCTGGAATACAGTGTTGGAACCAAAACAGTGGCGTTGTGGGACAGTGAGACTGAAAAGGAGCTCCATACAGTGTCGGGTGATGATTCTCTGTGGGTTCGTCATCGTCACTATGAGGGATAGTTTCACATTGCCCATAGTCAACTGCAGCTCTTTGCAATATGCATGTATAAGTTGCACAAAAAGAGATCGTTACCTTGTCACAGTTTGCTCACACTGTAGTCAAATTATCTAAAAATGAATCTCATATTTATAGATTTATTGTATTGTTACTGTACTGTACTGTTACAGGTGTATTGTTTATCAGTGGGACAATAAACAGCTGAACCTTAAGTCGGTCCTGACCTTAACCTTAATACCAGACGTTTACCTTATGCTAACCCCCAGTATCCATCCCATCCCCATCAATACTCTGTGGCTTCAGCCGTATTAGCTGTGTGAATGTTTCTTGGAAAAAGACAAAAAGCAGGTCTCTGGCCTTGGCCCTCAGGGTGCCATCTTGGTAATGCTATTTAGGTCTTGCTTTGATCAAAGGCGTGCAGATTGATGGCTTAATGTTTGCCTCAAAGGCTTGTAATGGAACATTTGCACTGATGAAGCACAGAGGGAATGAATGGGTCAGACAAAACAATTAAGACATCACCTTATGGATACCTGTCACATAGAATACCCAATCTACCTCAGACTGCATGCAGCACAAGACTTGAACGCTGGTGTTCGAGGTCTCAGTATAATGCATTTTAAAAGGCCCATTTATGTGCATCTTTTTATTTCTGGATACATGCAGACATTTAGCGCTGGACGGCTTCTGAATCTTTAACCCTCTGGGGTCAGAGGTCCCGCCAGCAAGAACCTTAACCCTGACCCTTAGCCTTTATATACCACATTAAATAATGTCTAATACTGCAATGTTTGGTATTTTTATTCCAGAACATTACCTCTATGACCTGACAATTATTTCTTTAACAGACTATTAACATACTGAAACCATAAATAAATGAATGAAATAAAACATCTGTGTACAGATGAGCAAAAGGTTCAGAAAATGAGATAAATTCCAAATTACTTTAAGGTAGACATTTAGTCTTCTTGATTTGTCATATTACAAACTATCTCAATATTCCACTTTTCCTTCGAATGATAAAAATCAAGCTCTCTAGTGGGACAAGCATTCTTGGGGGCCCCCTGGTGGAGATGGAGGCCCTGAGCAGGCACTTAATTCACATATGCTGGCCGGCTCTGCGCTAAATGAATGAGAAATGATGTGTGAATCATCCCGTCACAAATGGGCGCTCAGCTATACATCCGTGGTTCATAGATGGATTAAGATGCATGCTTTCAAATACTCCACCAAACACTCAGGCATTCACTCACCACTGTCTGCCAGGCAGTTACTACTCAGTGATCTTGAATTTGTTTCATGTGATGCTGACAGGGATTCTCATAGAAATGACATAATAACTAACTATAACTATATTAGTGGCTTCTGGGCCCCTAATTGTGTCACAGAGATTTGTCTAAACTATGAAATTTCCCATGTAACTGAAGCTCAAATGAGGTGCAAACCTGCTTTCTTTCATTCCAGCCAGATAAAAAAAACGATAGTTACTACAATACTTATCATTACCTCTGAGATGGAGGAAATGTTTAAGGTCCTGTTTGTTTTCTGTGATTTTCAATCGTCATTAAACTTGGTGGAGGGGTGTAGCACTGACGGAGAAAGGACCTATTAAGTTGTGGATTGGATCTGAATCATGTAGGTGGATACACACATTATGTTTCACTTACTTGTACAGTTTTGACCCACTTTAAAGTTCATAAAAAGGTCTTTGTTCTCCCCCTCTGGGCAGGTATTCAACCAATATGAGAGATCACAGCTACATCATCACTTTCCTCACCACCTGTTTCATTCTGCCTCTTGGAGTCATATTTTTCTGTTATGGAAAGCTCCTGCGGAAGCTCAGGAAGGTCAGTATGAGTTCTAACACAATGCACATGGAATTCATTCATGTTATTTACTTCAAAGATGCAGCTCAGACTTTCATATCATCTCAGTCGTCAATGAAATTTGTAAAATGTAGATAAAATCGTCCTTATAGGGACATATTTTGTCCTTTCATTTGTCATTTTTAAAATGTTTATGCATATGGCATACATTTCACCAAGGGTGTCTATTATGGGGGAAATGTCTAATTATAATCTTAGATCGTATGATAAGTCTATGATTCTTTTCTCTTTCAGTTTTTGATCAAATGGGCACCAGAGCATAAAACCAGGTTCCATGTTATTACATTGTAAAACCTTTCACTGTAATTTACAGTAATTAACTGGCCTTCCAGCTCAGCTCTGTTCACAACAACAGTCTGGAACAACACTCACATTACAGCCGATGTCGCACCAAGTTTCCTGTCCATGTCATGCTACATCTACCCATCAGTCATGAACAGGACCATGAGATGCTCTGGGCTCCCATTTAACAGATGCAAAGTTTTGGTGCAGGCACATGCTGATGCCAAATTAAATGTTATTTTAGTGAATGAATCCTTCATTTATAATGTATCAGATGGGCTTTACAGTAAATAAGAAATGCCAGTGACCTTTACAAAAAAAACCCAACAACAACAACAACAGAGCAGAGCTGGTAGTCTCCTAAAGGTGACACTTACGTTAGACACAAACTAAATATTTCTTTCAGAATCATTATTTTAAAGTTGGCCAAAGTGGCTCTTTGTATATAAAAATAAAATCATTTGGTATCAGCTTCTTTGAAAAATCATTTTTGTTAATGTTGTAATAGTTTAACTGTCTGTACAGCTAGTCCTGGCTCTCTGTTTCCTCCAGGTATCTCATGGTCGCTTGGCCACAGCCAGAAAACCAGAGCGGCAGGTGACCCGCATGGTGGTGGTGATGATCGTGGCATTCATGGTGGGCTGGACACCATACGCATCCTTCTCCATACTGGTCACAGCTCATCCAACCATTGAGCTTGACCCCATGTTGGCCTCCATCCCTGCCTTCTTTTCTAAGACAGCTGCTGTCTACAACCCAATCATCTACGTGTTCATGAACAAACAGGTAACTGAAAGATGTGGATTTGATTTAGCCATTTTATATCATTTGCTCTCTATATTCAAGTCTGTTTTGCAACAGTGCCAATAATCAACTAGTCAAAGCAGTAGTAGATAAATGGCATACATAAATTCCCTCCTTTGCCAGAGTAGAGACATCACTGCATGCAGCAGATGAAAGCTGCAGCACAACACTTAGATGTTTTCTTCTGTTGTTGTTGGATGCTTGTCTGTCGCTCAATAATGCACGTTGTTTGAATAAATGGAAATGCAGAGTAGGGCTGCACATTATACTGTTTCAGCATTGCCATCACAATGTCCCATGTACAGCATCACTGTGAAGAAAGGCAAATGATCTCAAACACATGTTAAAACTTTTTACTACTCGATAGAAGAAAAATTCAAGTTCTCATTTTCCATGAATGATCTACACGATAAGTCTTTTTATTTTTTTTACCCCGGAGATCAAGCATACATTCTAATGTTACAAATGGTAAATTACATGGAAATACCACAACTACAACACTCAAATCCATTTGTAAAGCTTATTATGACACGTGTTACCTCTCATCCTGATTTAGATATGTGAAGCTGAAGCTGGTGAAAATGATAATTAGCTGTACATGAATAATACTCGCCATGTACCTGATGAGATTTCCTGTATCACAGTACGTATCACAGAAAGAAAGATATTGCAGTGTGGCAGTATTTTTTCCAATAAAGTGCAGCCATACCAGCCAGTAAAATATCTGGGTATAGCTCCATTTAAAAAAATACATAATGCACCCATGGTATGAATGTGAGGCTTGTAACTGAAAGAAATTTCATTTGTGAGGCTCTTCAGGTAATCATTATTTACTGTACAGATATTGATTATGTGACATGACC
>CM075193.1:24585616-24598116 GCA_037577475.1 Chaunax sp. Z400
TTGAAAATATAGAGGCTATTACCTGCCATTCAAATTCAAGTGGCTACAAGTGATGACAGACCTAAAACATGTCAGCTTTATTAAATGCAAAAGGTGAGCACCAAGCTACATCTGTAGGTGCTCCTTTGAGAACTAGACCAAAAATATTATGTGCAACCGTGGTTACTACTTACCCTGACACTGCCTATGCTTCTCAGAAGGGTATCTGACTCATTCACTGTAAAAGCTAAAAAGGTATAGAAAATTAATTAAAATCTTGATCTGTAGATCAGGAAAATTTGTAAAACGGGTAGAATCTCAGACCCTTATTCTATCTGTAAAAAATGGAGATTTGACTGCTTTCTCACATTAGATAACCTTCGACCAGGTCCAGTTCAAAACTACTGTACCTGAACTCATTTGTAAAAATGTAACCTTCATTAGTGAAAATACAAAAAAGGCAGATATTACAGTTTTTTCACATATTGATCACATTTGACCTGGTCCAGATCAAAACCCACTATGCTTAGTACTGTCAGATCTGGACTAGATTATCCAAGAGAGGCTAAAGACATACCATATTTTTGATTTGTTAAACTGTATCCTATTTATGAATGCAAAAGAAATGAAGATTTCTCTGCCCTTTTTAGTATCATTACCAACAGTGTGCCACTAAGGTGATTTTAGCATGATTGCCAGCACATTGCCACTAAGATAACATTAGCATCATTGAAAGCAGTGTGCCACTGAGCTAACATTAGCATCACTGCAGCACACTGCCAGTGAGCTAATGCTAGTATCACTGCCAGCAGAGTGCTGCTGAGCTAATTTTAGCATCACTGTCAGCAGTGTGCCACTGAGCTAATTTAAGCATCATTGCCACCAGAGTGCCACTCAGCTAATGTTAGAATCACTGCCAGCAGTGTGCCATTGCACTAAAGGCAGCATTACTGCCAACAGAGTGCCACTGAACTAATGTTAGCATCATTGCCAGCAGAGTGCTGCTAAGCTAACATTAGCATTACTGTGGGCAGAGTGCCACCGACGTAACATTAGCATCACTGCCAGCAGATTGCCACTGAGGTAACATTAGCATCATTTCCAACCGTGTGCCACTGAGCTAATCTTAGCATCACAGCCAACAGTGTGCCACTGAGTTAGCATGAGCATCATTGCTGGCAGAGTGTCACTGTGTTAATGTTTGAATCTCTGCAGCACACTGCCACTGAGCTAATACTGGTACCACTGCCAGCACTGTTCCACTGAGCTAACATTAGCATCATTGCCAGCAGAGTGCCACAAGCTCACTTTAGAATCTCTTCCAGCAGAGTACTGCTAAGCTAACATTAGCATCACTGCAGGTAGAGTGGCACTGAGCTCATTTTAGCATCATTGGCAGCAGAGTGCCACAAGCTGACTTTAGAATCTCTTCCAGTGTCATGACTGCCAGCAGAGTGCCACTGAGATAATGTTAGAATCACTGCCAGCAGAGTGCCACTGAGATAATGTTAGAATCACTGCCAGCACTGTGCCACTGAGCTAACATTAGCATCACTGCAGGCAGAGTGCCACTGAGCTAACATTAGCATCATTGCCAGCAGTGTGCCACTGAACTATCATTAGCATCACTGCAGCATCACTGCAGGCAGAGTGCCCCAAGCTAATTTTAGCATCACTGCAGGCAGAGTGCCACTGAGCTAACATTAGCATCATTGCCAGCATGGTGCCACTGAGCTAACGTTAGCATCCCTGCAGCACACTGCCACTGAGCTAATTTTAGCATAATTGCCAGCAGAGTGCCACTGAGCTAACATTAGCATCATTGCCAGCTGTGTGTCACTGAGCTAACATTAGCACCACTGTAGCACACTGCCAATGAGCTAAAGCTACTATCAGTGCCAGCAGATTGTCACAAGCTAACATTAGAATCACTGCCAGCAGAGTGCCACTGAGCTAACTTTAGCATCACTGCCAGCAGAGTGCCACTAAGCTGATGTTAGAATCAGTGCCAGCAGAGTCCTGCTGAGCTAACATTAGCGTCACTGCAGGTAGAGTGCCACTGAGCTAATTTAAGGATCATTGCTAGCATAGTGCGACTGAGCTAAAGTTATAATCACTGTCAGAAGTGTGCCATTGAGCTAATTTTAGCATCACTGCTAGCAGAGTACAACTGAGGTAAAATTAGCATCACTGATAGCAGAGTGCCAATGAGCTTTGTTTAAGCATCACCAGCAGCAATGCTGCTGCCACCATGAGTGTTGATCCACTGAAACATCTGTGGTTTGCTCAGGGTCTGAGTGATTTAATTGGCTCCATGACATCTCTCTCTCTCTCCTTTTTGTCCTGCATTCGGTTATTATTATCATACTGTACTCAAAGTATGCCAAGTAAAGTATTGATGTAGCAATTAAACATTCCCTGTTAGACTATTATATCTGGTATGTTTGGATTAATATTACACATCATTAAATTGTATGTTGCATGTTACTGCTGTAGATGTTAACGGTTGAACTCAGTTTAATCCATAGCAATGTATTTTATTCTGTAAAATCAGACCCTCAGATGTTCATATTGTGGCTGTCGTGTGGTGACAGCATTTCTCTAGGAAGTTTGTTTTTTTTCAGCATTGTGATAATGACTTTTCCTAATGATGCAAGAGTGTTTTTAGAACGTTTATTTTTTCTTCTTTAAGAAGGAGGAGGATTTTCTATACCCATAAAGGAGTCATCCATCCTTCAATTATCAAAATAATTCAACATCATCACATCTGGAGATATGTGGTTTTATCTGGACAGGAAAGATATGAAAACTAACTAGTGTCAGACAAATCAGATATAGTGGAGTGGAAGTAGAAATAAAGTTGAGAGAATAAAGTACTGTGAGATCATGGGAGTCACTGGTTGAAGAGCAAAAATTCAACCAGTGACAACCCCTCACAGGAACAAATCTCATTCCAAGCTGAAATCAAAAGTTAGCAGCTCTGGGTTTTGGAGAAGTCATACTTGTGCCACATATTTATGGCACACATGTAATATGTCAAATAGGATCATTTGCCTCAACAAATAGGCCTAAATAAATTGACTCTTTTAATCTTAATTGCTTAATTTGGTTCAATTTAAATAGTTTTAGGATTTGTGTAAAAATCTCATAATGTTTTAGGTCACATTTATTTAGGAAAATAGAGAAGTTTAAAGGTTTCACAAGCTTATACTGCACCACTTTGTTAAGAAGCATAAAGCTTGCTCCGCTCTCCTCACTTAATTAATGGCCCATCAGCCAGTTGACCAATCAGCAGCAAGCAGCAGCAAGGTGAAGAGTTCACTGTGCAGCACCTGTCTGCCATTTCTCTGCTCGGCATGGAGCGACTTAAGAGAAGACTGGACAGCTTACACCGTCACCACCAAAAGTGTGAGGAGCCATATTTAAAGGCCAAGGTAAGTCATTTGAATTTATTTATTTCTTGTAATGAAACATGCTATCGACCTAATTTGCTAAAATAGCCTACTATTTCTGTAGTGTGTGGCAGTGGGAGAAGATGACTTAGTTGTGAGAATATGAAATCCTTTTCTCTAGGTTATATACTTTCTTTAAGATAATAATTCAACACTAACTACCTGACAATTTGCTGTAAGGGTGCTCCAGTGATGGAAATATGATTGCAGCGTGTTTCTGTCGTCATGGGTGGGGAAGAGGTGGATAAACTCATGTCTAGCTAGTCTGCTAACTCATGCTATGGAGGAAAGGCTGACATGGAACTAAATGAGGTAAAACCATGAATCAGTAGTAGGACTGTTAATCACTCATCTTCTTTTACACCGATAAACTTAATACATTAATACACATAATAGGCTAATAAGCATGTGTGAGTGTGAGTATACTCACTAATAAGCCAGAACATTATAAGCAATGACAGATTTTAAGTCGGGATAATGTTTATTATCAGGTTACCTGTGCAATTTATTAGGCAACAAGTGAACATTTTGTTCTAAATTGATGTGTTGGAAGCAGGAAAGGTGTGAGAACATACAGTGACATCACTTAGCAGTATAGTGTCTCCAGGAGACCTACATTATTTGAGGCAGGTGACTATAATGTAATAACAGATTGGTGATTCATTGATGACTCACACAATATACTGTACATATATGAGGATGCGACACTGGTCCGTATTCATGTGAGTCAGAATAGTTTCAAATTAAATGACCTTAGAGTCATTATAGATAGGGTTATTCATGTTTGTCTTTTGTGTCTTAATTTACAGCTTATGACAGTTATCTGTAGAAATTAATTCAAAAAAAGAAATGCCACAACATAGAAAATTACTCACACCATTTAGTGACAATTAAAAGTTAACGGTGGCTTCTGCACTGAGAGAGGAGGACAGGAGAGAGGAGGACAGGAGAGAGGAGGACAGGAGAGAGGCCTCTGTCCTCCTGCTTCTCTTTCTTCCCTCACCTTTACTACTGGTCTTTTTTTCTGTAACACACTTTAACACTTTGATAGGCAACATGTACCAGCTGGATTCATATTGGTAATCAAGGATTGTTTTTTATTTAATTCTCTGAATATCTGTTTTGGTCGGGCTCTTTTTAGAATCAAGTCCACAGTAGGCTTTGACTCGGTCCAGCAAAAATAAGCATGCCACTTATAGTTGTTAAGACCTGACATACAATCGACAGGGATGCTCAGGTGATCCTCACAGACAGGTTGATGCCTTTATTTATGTATGGTTTAGTATTCACACTAATCTCACTCAGTATCTTTCTGGTCAATTTCAGCAAAAAAGTGATTTGAGTGAATAACCATTTGATTTTCCTCTGCCTTTTCTGCCCTGCAGTCTTGCACAGATCTGTCTCATGAGACGGGCTTATGCAGCCACAGTGAATTCAACAACAACAACCAGCCCTCATCATCCACTAAACAAGAGATGCTCCCTGATGAAGTGGAACCTTCAAAGTCAGACTTGTCAAATAAGATGAAGTTATCCAGCCACAGTATATCCCACAATGACCACTGCTACTCATCAGGTGAACATGACATGCTCCTTGAAGAGACAGCGTTATCCTGCCACAGTGGATCTGTCAAAGACCAGTTGTCTACATCAAAATCCCAATTCAGTGAACAGAAAATGGCCACAGAGGAGACAGAATTATCCAGCTACAGTGGATCTGATGACGACTATTACCCCTCATCAACACCATCATCCAGTGATGATGAGGTGATCCCAGAGAAGTCTAAGTCATCCAGCCACAGATTATCAAAGAAAGATCCCTGTCATTCATCATGCATTGAACATGAAGTGCTTGTTGCAGAGGACCAAAACAACAAAGCTAAGTCAATTGAGCTAGATCAGCAAAGGGAAAGAAGAATGAAGCTGCAAGGTGATAAAAAGATGCCACAGGTTTCTGTTATAACCAGCAAAAGACAGGATGGTAGAAGGGTCTTCGACAAAGCTCATTACTGTGTGTATTGTCAAAAGTCCAATTTGAAGATGTCAAGACATTTACAAAGAAAACACGGTGATGAAGCTGATGTTGCACACGCCTTTAGTTTCCCACTTGGCTCCAAACAACGAAGGACACTCTTGGAATCTATTCGCAATAAGGGCGACTGGCAACATAATCTTAAAGTCTTAGAAGAAGGAAATGGCGAGATAGTGACATGGAAACGGCCCTCTACAAAGGTATCTGTAAAAGACTACCTGCCATGTCAACACTGTTATGCAATGTTCAAGAGGACTGCACTCTGGAGACATGAGAAATCGTGTAGAAATAGGAAGAAGAACATGGAAAAAGTCCAAAGACAACGAGTACAAAAAGCCTCCTCACAACTCCTTCCAACCATTGAATCATCGGAGGGAATCCAAAACATCATCCATGGCATGTTGCAAGATAATATAACTTCTCAAATCAGAAGTGATGAGATGATATGTACGTATGGAGATGCATTATTTGCAAAAAAGGGCCGTGAACAATCTCAACATAGATACATTGCACAAAAGATGAGAGAACTGGGACGTTTGGTATTGGCTGCCAAGGAGGTTGACAAGCGTGTCAATAGTCTTAGAGATATATGTGATCCACAAAAATTTGAGCTGGCAATTAAAGCTGCTAGGAGGGTGTCAAACTATAACACAAGCACCAGTGAATTTGGAAAGCCATCTACTGCTGTCAAAATTGGCTTCTCTCTCAAAGGGGCAACAGAAACCTGGATTGGACGTTGTTTGATGATGTCAGATGTTTTAACTGAGAAGAAGGCTAAGAAGTTTAAGGAGTTGCTAGATAGGTCATGGTCCAACTATGTGTCTTCTAATGCTCACAGCACAATGGAGCAACGGAGGTGGAACAAAGAAGACAGTGTACCCCTGACAGAAGATGTTGTGACTCTACAGAATTACCTGAGGAAAATTGAGGATGAGGCGAAGGCGGAGTTGAGCAAGTGTGTCAGCCCGACAGCATACAAAAAGTTGAGTGAGAGTCTTCTCGCACAAATAATAGTGTTCAATAAGAAGCGTGAAGGAGAAGCATCTCGCTTAACCTTGGAAACATATCTGAAAGCAGACACCCGCCCTGTGAATAAGGACATATACGAAACCCTATCAACCGTGGAAAAACAACTGAGCCACAGGTTGACACGGATTGTGACACGTGGAAAGAGAGGAAGAAAAGTTCCCATTCTACTTCTGGAGCGGACAAAAACCTCTCTTGATTTTATGATTGGAAAACGGAGGGAAGTTGGCATACTTGCTGAGAACCCATTTCTCTTTGCCAGGCTGGGGACAGCAACCAATATTCGTGGATGTGACTGCCTCAGGAAATATGCTGAAGAGAGCAAGGCAAGAAATCCAGAACTCCTTAGGTCAACAAAATTAAGGAAGCATGTTGCTACTTTATGCCAACTTCTGGACCTTGATAATCAAGAACTCGAACAAGTAGCTCGTTTTATGGGGCATGACATTAGAGTCCATTGCGATTATTATCGCCTTACAGACAAAACCTTTCAGGTGGCAAAGGTTGGAAAACTTCTTTTTGCAATGGAGCATGGAGCAAAGATGCTGAAAGGGAAGAGTCTGAAGACACTGGACTCTGTCATCTCTGGTTAGTAAATGAATGTTATTCTTTTTTCAATGCAATTTTAATGCCCTTTTTTCACCAATTTTAATTTGTATAGTATTTTTAGATAGATTAGATTTTTTTGTATCTCGTGTTTTTGTCTTTTGTGTCATTTATGTGAATTTCCTGCTAAATCTTTATTTAAAAAAATCCACTTTCTTCAACTTTTCTTAGGTAAAGGACATGAAGCCAACTCAACGAAGGTTTGGAGAGGAGACGAGGACAGACAGACATCACATGCAGAAAGAAGACTGGAAGTTAGTGATGGTAAATAACATCATGATGATGATGATATGATAAAGTCCATCTTAGACCATTTTAGCTCAATGTAAATATGATGTTATTACTTTGACAATAATTGTTAGAGCAACAGGTTAAAAAAATTCTATATTAAGAAATCCACATAGGACCAGCCTATTTGGTTGACAGTACCTCAGCCATAAAGCTTTACTTCCCTTGACCATAACCTTTGTCTGATCAGGGTTCTCACCAGAAATTTTTTACAGCTTAGTTGGGTTGAGACTTAGCCCAAAATCACATGATCTCGAGTTGGGTCATTACAGTGTCATTACCAGCCAAATATGGTAGTCGGAAACACACCAATGTATTCTGGGTTATGCTAATGATTACTGATGCCGAATGACAGGCTAGCTCGAGTCTGGAGAAATATATTAACCTACATACGACCACCGTTCTTTCCCAATCAAGCTCATATCATCAGCACATGGCTGTTTCTGTCAAAACAAACCGTACGCTATGCGTTAGCAGTGAAAACCACGCTACAGAAATGAGTTTTTAAGTAAATTTGCTTATATTTCACAGGTAAAGTTGATAAATTTTGCAATCACGCAGCTTGAAAGACAGTGTAACGGGCCAAGACACAGTGTATTTTTCCAGATAACAGCATAGCGGCCTGTTACGCTGAATTACGCTGGCGAGAACCCTGCTGATTGAAAATTGCAAAAGAAAGCAAAAGACATTAGGTGAGCAGTAGTATAGATGCATGTATCTAAGTGTAGAAAAATATCCACTGCCATTAAATTTACTTAGTAATTAACACAGGGAGTCTTTCCAAACAGTGAGCATAACTGTGAAGTGGTGCATATCTGTATTTACTAATTTATGTTCTCTTATCAGATGGAGAACAGCCACACCTGTCCAACAGAACACGCCCAGTTAAGAAACCAAAGGAAACTGCAAAGAAAGGACATGCTGATGACGATGATGGTAGTGATGATGATCTGGGTAAGTCCACGCATCATAAACCCAGTACTCACTGTCAGTTATTTATTATAGGATTCTTTGACAGATTAGATTTTTTTGTATTTTTGTATCTTGTGTTTGTCTTTTGTGTCATTTATTTGAATTTCCTGCTAAATCTTTATTTTAAAAAATCCGCTTTCTACAACTTTTCTTAGGTAAAGGACATGAAGCCAACTCAACGAAGGTTTGGAGAGGAGTCGAGGACAGACAGACATCACATGCAGAAAGAAGACTGGAAGTTAGTGATGGTAAATAACATCATGATGATGATGATATGATAAAGTCCATCTTAGACCATTTTAGCTCAATGTAAATATGATGTTATTACTTTGACAATAATTGTTAGAGCAACAGGTTAAAAAAATTCTATATTAAGAAATCCACATAGGACCAGCCTATTTGGTTGACAGTACCTCAGCCATAAAGCTTTACTTCCCTTGACCATAACCTTTGTCTGATCAGGGTTCTCACCAGAAATTTTTTACAGCTTAGTTGGGTTGAGACTTAGCCCAAAATCACATGATCTCGAGTTGGGTCATTACAGTGTCATTACCAGCCAAATATGGTAGTCGGAAACACACCAATGTATTCTGGGTTATGCTAATGATTACTGATGCCGAATGACAGGCTAGCTCGAGTCTGGAGAAATATATTAACCTACATACGACCACCGTTCTTTCCCAATCAAGCTCATATCATCAGCACATGGCTGTTTCTGTCAAAACAAACCGTACGCTATGCGTTAGCAGTGAAAACCACGCTACAGAAATGAGTTTTTAAGTAAATTTGCTTATATTTCACAGGTAAAGTTGATAAATTTTGCAATCACGCAGCTTGAAAGACAGTGTAACGGGCCAAGACACAGTGTATTTTTCCAGATAACAGCATAGCGGCCTGTTACGCCGAATTACGCTGGCGAGAACCCTGCTGATTGAAAATTGCAAAAGAAAGCAAAAGACATTAGGTGAGAAGTAGTATAGATGCATGTATCTAAGTGTAGAAAAATATCCACTGCCATTAAATTTACTTAGTAATTAACACAGGGAGTCTTTCCAAACAGTGAGCATAACTGTGAAGTGGTGCATATCTGTATTTACTAATTTATGTTCTCTTATCAGATGGAGAACAGCCACACCTGTCCAACAGAACACGCCCAGTTAAGAAACCAAAGAAAACTGCAAAGAAAGGACATGCTGATGATGATGATGGTAGTGATGATGATCTGGGTAAGTCCACGCATCATAAACCCAGTACTCACTGTCAGTTATTTATTATAGGATTCTTTGACAGATTAGATTTTTTTGTATTTTTGTATCTTATGTTTGTCTTTTGTGTCATTTATTTGAATTTCCTGCTAAATCTTTATTTTAAAAAATCCGCTTTCTACAACTTTTCTTAGGTAAAGGACATGAAGCCAACTCAACGAAGGTTTGGAGAGGAGTCGAGGACAGACAGACATCACATGCAGAAAGAAGACTGGAAGTTAGTGATGGTAAATAACATCATGATGATGATGATATGATAAAGTCCATCTTAGACCATTTTAGCTCAATGTAAATATGATGTTATTACTTTGACAATAATTGTTAGAGCAACAGGTTTAAAAAATTCTATATTAAGAAATCCACATAGGACCAGCTGATTTGGTTGACAGTACCTCAGCCATAAAGCTTTACTCCGCTTGACCATAACCTTTGTCTGATTGAAAATTGCTAAAGAAAGCAATAGACAATAGGTGAGAAGTAGTATAGATCAGTGGTTCCCAAACTTTTTTTCTGGGGACCCACATTTTTAAAATGACAAACCATCGTGACGCAAATTACAATAGATGTTATCTATAAATTGCAAGATTAACAATTTGTGCATAAATGAACATCTCTGACCATTTTACTGCCGTCTGCATCATCATATTATCTTGAATAGGTAAACCAGACATTTCAAAGTGATATACATTTAAATCACAACTACACTGTATGCTTATTGAAAATATATACTGTACATATTTTAAATACTTTATAGATACGATCAAATCAGTGCATTTAGGAGGGGTGTGGTATCTCATTGTTTTGATCTCCTCTTATCACAATATAAACATTTTAAATAGGTTACTTTATAAATGAGAAAATGTATTGAGCCTGAGTAAACAGCCACTCAGGTTCATGTTCATACGTTCATATTTTTATTTTACAACTTAAGTGCATTTTAAATTAAACGGGCACACATCAGTTAAACAACACACATTTTAACTACTTCATAAGAGACAAATTAAGTGCATTTTGTTGTAATTAGAAGACTCATATTTCCCTCTCGTCATTAAATCAAACAGAATATTGCTTGTTCTTTGTTCCAGTCAGGTGCACAAGAGGAGAGCAACACTCATATCAGGTGTAGCCTTTAGTCTCTAGGCGGTAGCTAAGCTAACATTACCTGCAGCAGTCTGGTCCTTAACTGGGTCTTGTCCCTGGTCTCTAGCTATGCCTTTCTTTTCTATTAGCCAGGCATCCATGTTTCTGACCACCTGCAAAATCTGTTCATTAGTTTGGTTGAAACTATGGTGGACACATGGGTGCAAACCCAAATGAGTTCTGAACAAGGCACCGACTGCCTGGCTCCAATGTCGCGCTATGATTGGCAGAACTCCATGTGTGGTGGAGCCAGAAACACGCTCTCTCATGTGGCTGAAAGATGTTCTGCAGATATACAGTACCAGTCAATAGTTTGGTCCAAATTTTTGACTGGTACTGTAAATCTAGAATAATAGCAAAAAATAGAATCATAACTATTTTATTTGGCGACCCAAATAAAATCTCCTACGACCCAGACTTTGGGAACCACTGGGATAGATGAATGTCTCTAAGTGTAGAAAAATATCCACTGCCATTAAATGTAGTTAGTAATTAACACAAGGGAATATTTCCAAACAGTGAGCATAACTGTGAAGTGGTGCATATCTGTATTTACTAATTTCTGTTCTCTTATCAGATGGAGAACAGCCACACCTGTCCAACAGAACACGCCCAGTTAAGAAGCCAAACAACACTGCAAAGAAAGGACATGCTGATGATGATGATGGCAGTGATGATGATCTGGGTAAGTCCACGCATCATATACGCAGCATTCACTGTCAGAGTTATTTATTATAGGACTTGTAGTAGGGGTGTAACAATACATGTATCTGAACTGAAAAGTTTTGGTACTGGCCTTTTGGTTTGGTTCCCACATGTACCAAACAAATACAGCCTAGTGCACATGGGGAACTTATTTGTGTGCGTACGGGACTCAAATTTCGAGGGACAACTTTAGTGAACGACCAAGTTATTTTGCTGTTTTTTATTTATTTGAGAGAATGTTTATTTTGATTTACTTTTGTAAAATTTACATTTTTAGTTAGGCAAGACACAGCCATAGTCTAAGTTACCCAGTGAAGAATGAAAAAAAGAAAAAAAGAGTAATGTTTTTTCTTCCTTGTTTCTGCCATACCGAAAACGTACTGAACCGTGAACTCAAAACTGAGGTACGTACCAAACCATGATTTTTGTGTACTGTTACACCCCTAATTTCTTTGGCAGATTAGAATTTTAATTTTAATTTTTTTTTAAACTTGTGTTTATCTTTTGGGTCATTTATGTGAGTTTTTTTTTTCTAATTTATGCTCCCACAGCAGATGGAGAACAGCCACACCTGTCCAACAGAAGACCCAAGGCTAAGAAGACTTCAAAGAGACATTATAATGATGATAGCAGTGATGATAATCTGGGTGCGTCCAGGCACTGTAAACACATTCTCCTTTCATTAGACTTTAAATTTACTCATCTTTCTCAAATTCAATGTTTGTACTTTCACTCTAATAAATGTCATCTTTCACAGATGGAGAGGAGCAGGAGACAGCCAGGAGACCACCCATTAAAGTGGCAAAAAAGACTACAGCCAAAAGAGGACAAAATGATAGTAAGATACATTTCCGTAAAAAGGCAGGACAGCTGTTGGAGGCGACCATTCTCCTTAGTCCTATGTTGGGCCTGAACGGACAAACAAAACAATGGCCCATTTGAGTTTTTTGTCAGTTTCATATATACTGTAGTTTCTCCTACATTTATGGTAGGAAAGTTGGCTGCACTCTACAACTTTACCACAAGATACAGCTGA
>CM075193.1:24605616-24633116 GCA_037577475.1 Chaunax sp. Z400
TCTCATGTAGTTCTTTCAGGGGCTACGTGAGAAACATCGTCATGCTAAACCAATCAGAGGCAGAAACGGAATTCCTAAATTTGCTTGGTGGAGGTACAGTATGTGCTCTCAGAGTGACCTTTAGTGTATGTGTGTGTCTGAGGGGGAAACATGGATACAGATACATGTTGTACAGTGATTGACTATTACCTGGTTATGTAATCAGTGCTGTTTAGGGCTGCAGTAATCGATTCCTTTAGTAATCAAGTATTCTATCGATTATTCTGGCAATTAATCGAATAATCGAATAAGAAATATTTCGTGCTCTTATTGTGTATTTTTTTTTCATTAAATCACTTTTGCTTTATTGTACAGTAATAGTAAAACACAAAAGAGAAAATAAAACAGGTCTCTTAAATGAACAACTAATTGTTTCCTTTTTTGGAAAAACAACATTTTTATTGCTTCCAATAACAATAATAATATATAATATATATAATAACATCTGTCTCTGCAGTGAGACTAAAGCAGTTCTAACAAATCAAATGATTCATCTGAGGCTGAAAACACTAACATTCTGCAAGTTCAGCTTTATCTGACTGAATTGTCTTCACTGCACTTCAAACTGGTTCTCTAAAGAAAAAATTGGCAACCTGTTAAGTATAGGATTAACTACAAAATTTCATTGATCGTTTTTAAATGCTTGTATGGACCTGCCCCGACTTACAGTCCCTCTAAGACCTGCTGCATCCTCACGTTCCACAGCACCTGCTTAGGTCATTGGACCAGCAGCTCCTAGTTGTGCCTGGATCAAGACTAGCACTTAGGGCTGACGGCGCTTTCTCTGTGGCAGCCCCTAAACTTTGGAATGATCTCCACCTACAGATCAGGTCATTAACATCTCTGCCAATGTTCAAATCACAATTAAAAACACTATTTTTTTTAGGTCCAATTTTTATCCTTCCTATTTGTACAGTATTTATGACCCCTGTAGACTTTCATACAGTGTTTTTCACTCTTATTTTGTCTAATTCTCTTTTTTGGCTCAGCTGTTTTTACTTGTTCTTATGCTTTTGTTTGGTGTTTATGCCTTACCTGTTTTTATTTGCTTTATCCTCTTCTCCTGGTTTTTGCTATATTTGTTCAGCACATTGGGCATCGCTGTGTTGTATTTTAAATGTGCCACATAAATAAATTGACTTGACTTGACTAGTACCCTCACCTTTAAAACCTACTACCACACCTTTAAAACCTAGTACCCACACCTTTAAAACCTAGTACCCACACCTTTAAAACCTAGTACCCACACCTTTAAAACATAGTACCACACCTTTAAAACCTAGTACCCACACCTTTAAAACCTAGTACCACACCTTTAAAACCTAGTACCCACACCTTTAAAACCTAGTACCCACACCTTTAAAACCTAGTACCCACACCTTTAAAACCTAGTACCACACCTTTAAAACCTAGTACCCACACCTTTAAAACCTAGTACCACACCTTTAAAACCTAGTACCCACACCTTTAAAGCCCTAGTACCCACACCTTTAAAACATAGTACCACACCTTTAAAACCTAGTGCCCACACCTTTAAAGCCCTAGTACCCACACCTTTAAAACATAGTACCCACACCTTTAAAACATAGTACCACACCTTTAAAACCTAGTACCCACACCTTTAAAACCTAGTACCCACACCTTTAAAACCTAGTACCACACCTTTAAAACCTAGTACCACACCTTTAAAACCTAGTACCACACCTTTAAAACCTAGTGCCCACACCTTTAAAACCTAGTACCACACCTTTAAAACCTAGTGCCCACACCTTTAAAGCCCTAGTACCCACACCTTTAAAACATAGTACCCACACCTTTAAAACATAGTACCACACCTTTAAAACCTAGTACCACACCTTTAAGACCTAGTACCCACACCTTTAAAACCTAGTACCACACCTTTAAAACCTAGTACCCACACCTTTAAAACATAGTACCCTCACCTTTAAAACATAGTACCACACCTTTAAAACCTAGTGCCCACACCTTTAAAACCTAGTACCACACCTTTAAAACCTAGTACCCACACCTTTAAAACATAGTACCACACCTTTAAAACCTAGTACCACACCTTTAAAACCTAGTACCCACACCTTTAAAACCTAGTACCACACCTTTAAAACCTAGTACCCACACCTTTAAAACCCTAGTACCACACCTTTAAAACCTAGTACCCACACCTTTAAAACCTAGTACCACACCTTTAAAACCCTAGTACCCACACCTTTAAAACCCTAGTACCCACACCTTTAAAACCTAGTACCCTCACCTTTAAAACCTAGTACCACACCTTTAAAACCTAGTACCCTCACCTTTAAAACCTAGTACCCATACCTTTAAAACCTAGTACCCTCACCTTTAAAACCTAGTACCCATACCTTTAAAACCTAGTACCCATACCTTTAAAACCTAGTACCCATACCTTTAAAACCTAGTACCCACACCTTTAAAACATAGTACCCACACCTTTAAAACATAGTACCACACCTTTAAAACCTAGTACCCACACCTTTAAAACCTAGTACCACACCTTTAAACCTAGTACCCACACCTTTAAAACCCTAGTACCCACACCTTTAAAACCCTAGTACCCACACCTTTAAAACCTAGTACCCTCACCTTTAAAACCTAGTACCACACCTTTAAAACCTAGTACCCACACCTTTAAAACCCTAGTACCACACCTTTAAAACCTAGTACCCACAACTTTAAAACCTAGTACCACACCTTTAAAACCCTAGTACCCACACCTTTAAAACCTAGTACCCTCACCTTTAAAACCTAGTACCACGCCTTTAAAACCTAGTACCCACACCTTTAAAACCTAGTACCCTCACCTTTAAAACCTAGTACCCACACCTTTAAAACCTAGTACCCTCACCTTTAAAACCTAGTACCCATACCTTTAAAACCCTAGTACCCACACCTTTAAAACCTAGTACCACACCTTTAAAACCTAGTACCACACCTTTAAAACCTAGTACCCTCACCTTTAAAACCTAGTACCACACCTTTAAAACCTAGTAGCCACACCTTTAAAACCTAGTACCACACCTTTAAAACCTAGTACCCTCACCTTTAAAACCTAGTACCCTCACCTTTAAAACCTAGTACCACACCTTTAAAACCTAGTACCCTCACCTTTAAAACCTAGTACAACACCTTTAAAACCTAGTACCACACCTTTAAAACCTAGTACCCTCACCTTTAAAACCTAGTACCACACCTTTAAAACCTAGTAGCCACACCTTTAAAACCTAGTACCACACCTTTAAAACCTAGTAGCCACACCTTTAAAACCTAGTACCACACCTTTAAAACCTAGTACCCTCACCTTTAAAACCTAGTACCCTCACCTTTAAAACCTAGTACCACACCTTTAAAACCTAGTACCCTCACCTTTAAAACCTAGTACCACACCTTTAAAACCTAGTAGCCACACCTTTAAAACCTAGTACCACACCTTTAAAACCTAGTACCCTCACCTTTAAAACCTAGTACCCTCACCTTTAAAACCTAGTACCACACCTTTAAAACCTAGTACCCTCACCTTTAAAACCTAGTACCACACCTTTAAAACCTAGTACCCTCACCTTTAAAACCTAGTACCCTCACCTTTAAAACCTAGTACCACGCCTTTAAAACCTAGTACCCACACCTTTAAAACCTAGTACCCTCACCTTTAAAACCTAGTACCCACACCTTTAAAACCTAGTACCCTCACCTTTAAAACCTAGTACCCACACCTTTAAAACCTAGTACCCTCACCTTTAAAACCTAGTACCCACACCTTTAAAACCCTAGTACCCACACCTTTAAAACCTAGTACCACACCTTTAAAACCTAGTACCACACCTTTAAAACCTAGTACCACACCTTTAAAACCTAGTACCCTCACCTTTAAAACCTAGTACCACACCTTTAAAACCTAGTAGCCACACCTTTAAAACCTAGTACCACACCTTTAAAACCTAGTACCCTCACCTTTAAAACCTAGTACCCTCACCTTTAAAACCTAGTACCACACCTTTAAAACCTAGTACCCTCACCTTTAAAACCTAGTACCACACCTTTAAAACCTAGTAGCCACACCTTTAAAACCTAGTACCACACCTTTAAAACCTAGTAGCCACACCTTTAAAACTTGCAAATTAAATGCAAATGCAACGGTAAAGATTAAATGGTTTAGATATATTATATAGTTTCTGGGTCTTAACTCAAAGTGACTTGCACACACCTACTTAATTTTTTTAAATAATTTCTGAGTCATTTCTTGACAATATTGATTAGCCGCACTGTCCTTGTGGTAACAAAGGCAACAGATTAAAGCTGTTGCTGAAATGGGACGTTTGACTAGAAATTGCAGGTCAAACATCATTACAGTTAGCGGTTACTTTGGCAATAAGTAAAGTTGTTTATCAGTGATGGAATCTTCATAGAGAGTTGAGGCGGAGTAAGTAGAGGCGATTAGAAGGAAAACCAAAAGTATTTTCTTGCTGAGCGAGAATCCCACTCATTCTTCAGCTCAGCGGTTCATCCTGATCTGTCTTAACTCAAAGTGATCTGCACAGACCTACTTAAAATAGTTGTACATTTAGCTTGTTCTGACTTCATTGAAGCTTACATCATTAATCCTTCAAAGAGGCAGGTTTAAACTCTGCTTTATGTTTGTGAGACCATGAACTATCTGTAATATCCAATGAAGACCAACATGCACTACAATTTAGCCAGATTGGTTTTGTGGATTGGAGTTATCCATTTAATTCCTTTGATGATTTTCAAGAATGCTTTCGTTCTTTTGTACAAATCAAATGTGTTCAAGAGAATCTTTGCTTGAGGCTTGACGTTCGTGTCTCCTAGAGAAAGACCTTTGTTTCAATCTCTTCACGTTTGGATTACTTTGAGGTTTTTGGCATCTGGAATCTTTCATTGCACCATTTTAACTAGATAACATAGAAATATGGGTTGTTTTCATCATGGCTTATTTTTGCTCTGATAATATTTGTTATGTACAATTTTAAAACGACGTGCAAAGAAGGTTTAAAGGCTCAAGGCTTATTTTAATTGTAGTTTATGCTGATAACTCACTCATAAATATCTCAATGACAATACATTTATTTTCCGGGTTTTCCAGGTTGTCCACCATTAGATCAATTAAGCATGTGCTCATACCTTCTGTAATGAGGCTTAACTTTAGGATTCCATAGTCTTCCACTGACTAAGCCACTTTCATGAAAGTCATTTAAATGTCCTAGTTTAACTAGTATATACTCCTGGCTTAATTTAAGCCCTGTCTGTGAAACTGGCCCAAAGCTTTAGACAGAGGCAGGCTAGCTGCTCCCCTCTGCTTCCAGTCTTAAAGCTAAGCTAAGCTAAACTGAGAGTTGTATCATCCTATAGGCTTAATGTGGTTGCTAAGACATTGTCATTGCAAATAATGTTGTTTTCTGTCTAGTTCCGGAAGTGCCTAATCCAGCTTTTCACCGGAGTGGGGATCATCCCAGACAGCAACATGAACCAGACGTCAGACCGACCTGGAATTACTGCAGAGAGTCAAACAGGAGAAATGTCAGCCATTGCAGCCCGTATCCCTGTGGGTGGCAGTGTGATGTCCAAGTCTGAAGATTCTCCAACCGACTGTGGCTCGTTTGCCCAGCTGCCCATCCCAGAGAACAAAGTGTGTCCAATGTAACAACCACCCTATCCTATAATAACCTTGTGTAATCTAAATGCAGTGTGTGTCTGTGCCTGTTTGAACAAGTGAACTTTAACTTTTTTGTTCACTTTTGGCGAAGATGTAGGGTGCAGTGTGAAGAACAGTTGACTATTGAAGAGTTTTTTTTCATTGATGGTTCTAGCACTTTTTCATATGTCACTTGCAAAAATAGGCATATTAATAAATACAAACCATCAAAAACTGGAAAAAGTTGAGAGATCAAACAAGTTTCTGTAGTTTGTTCAATGTCTGAATTAAGAAATTACAACAAAGGGGACAAGAGGGGCTTGTACAGACAATATCGCTCAGAGCTTTAACTGTAAATATTTGCTAGTGTGATTGGAGATCATCTTGTATGTTTTATTTGCATACCATCATTTCACACCTGCTAGTGCATCCCCAATGAAAAAAGAGATTGCGAAAAATTTAACCTTCACATCAGTTAGCTGAGGGCTAGCGAGTGTTTTTCATGTACCCCAATGCAGCCAACTTTTCATCTCATCCTCGCCTTCTCCTTTGAAGCCCTGTGCATTGTTTTCTATGTTGTTTCATTACGTTGCTTTAGTAGTCTTTCAGATTTGGATATTATTACTTGTTTGGGTCAAAGCTTTCATCTTAAGTGAAGATGTTCAATGAGACTTAGCGATGCCAGTCTCCTGGTGCCTCTGTTGCAGATGTAGGAGGAAAGCATATTTAGGAAGTGATACAGCATATACACCACACACATTCACACACACTCAACAGATGCAATAGATGCAACATTTTGTTTTTTGTGAGTCTAAGAAAAAGATTTAAGACATCACATTGTGCACAAAAAAGGTTTATTCCCCTCAGATTTTGTTCTGAAATTTGTTAAAATTCGTGTTTGTGAGCATTTGAAGGAGATAATCCATCCACCTGACAGGTGCTGATTGAACAACATGTTGCAGTGCGACACATCTCTTTTGCATGGAGTTGATCAGGTTGTTGATTGTGGCTGCTGGATTGTTGGTCCACTCCTCTTTAATGTCTGCGTGAAGTTGTTGGATATTAGCAGGAGCTGGAACACGCCGATCCAGAGCATCCCAAAGATGCTCAGTGGGTGACATGCTTGGTGATGTAGCAGTAGACTCCTTCTGCTCCGTGGGTTCTCTCAGCACTGATGACTTCAGGCTACAGTCTTTTATTTCTAACACACAAACAAATAAAGCTTTTCAGCCTACATGTCTCCATCTCCAGTCTCAAGCAGATGAGGGAGAAAGAGCAATCAGATCAACACAAAACACCTGTGATAATTAACCCCCTCCCTGGCACCATTCCCTGAACCCCTCCCTCTCTCACTCCTGCCGCTGAGCCCTAACCAAACCCCACTGCCACAGGTGAGGTGGTCCTGGGCTGGCATGGTTAAACGTGGCCCGTGGTTGTGAGGCCGGTTGGATGTACTGCCAAATCCTTGGAAACAATGGTGAAGACAGCTTATGGTAGGGAAATGACATTCCTGCAGTCACCGTGCCAATTGCATATGGCAATGCATTGCGTGATAAAACTGCACATTGTAGAGTGGCCTTTTATTGTGACCATCCCAACACACACCTATGTAGTAACCATGTTGTTCAATCAGCATCTTGATATGCTACACCTGTCAGGGGGATGGATTATCTTAACAACCCATATCATGGGTAAATGCTCACCAACACAGATTTAAACAACTTTGTGAGGAAACTTTGAGGGGGGAAAAGCCTTTTGTGTGCATAGACAAAATCTTTTACTTTGAATCAGCAGAAATGGGAGCAACATCAAAAGTGTTACATTAATATTTTTGTTGATGTATATGCATAAACACAGGCAGATTGCAGGTCACTGTCTGCATTACGATGATTCGTCAATAGGCACCCACTAGAACAGCAAGGCTCAACAATTCTAAACATTTTTTTAAAAAGTGGTCTGATAACATGAATAGTTTATTTGTCATAAAACATTCATATGAAAGACAAAGTAACATTCTTTTTTTTTAACTCTTAACCCTCTCAAGTCTGACACAATTTTCTCGATTTTTACATATCTTTTAAACTTTATAAATAACATATTTTTAAGGTGCTGTCATATAACCTAATATCTTTTTTTAAATGACAATTTAAAGCACAATCTCAACTTTCTGTAGAATGAGGCCCTCATTTATCCTAGAGCAATATGTAATGAGACAATGTGACCTAAAAGCTGAAAGATTCTCATTCAGATTTTTGAAATTCTTGAAATCTCTTGTGAAAACCTACCTTTACTCAAACTTTATATAGCACCTGTCTAACAAAATAAATGTTGTTTAATGTGTTTTACAAGCAACTGATGAAACAAAAGAAGTTAAAAAGGATTGAGAGGCTTACAGACACAGTTACTAAAAAAAAAGAGATAAATAAAAGATGGGTGGTTAAGATAAGAAACATGAAAAGATGAATTATGAGACAACACATTTAAAAAAGATAATAATAATATGGAAAGAGTAATAAAATGAGATTATAGACATAATAAGTAATTTTTTTAATAACCAAATCATATTAAATAATAATGCTAAGGATAAAATTAATTAACTTTGTCCAATTTTATTTGACTTGAAGGAAAATTCAAGCTCTCTTCTGGGCTTCCTGTTGCTTGCTGTGAGTAACATACGATTTTTCAAGAATATGAAATATGATCTACAAATTCCAACTATATTTAATCCACATTTCTATGTTGTTTTATCACAATGATATTAACAGAAATGACCTAAATTACCTGTACAAAAGCTATAGTTTAATAAATGTCTTTTGATCCAGTAGATCACACTTATCATTTAACTCTGCATCACACATCACAACATAAATGTGACTTTTTTTTTTCAACCACAATTTAATCGATTATTATTTTCAGGTAAAATGTTTTTAAAATGACTATCACGCAGTCCTACAGGAAGTCCTGAACCCAGAAATTTAATGTGTGTTTGCCTGGCCCATACCCGAATCCTCCACATGCAAATCAGTTCATTTGTTTTTGTGTAATCCTGCAAACAAACAAGGAAATAAACCAACAAACACACACAGGTGAAAACATCTCCTGCTTGGCAGTTAATTAAAATGCTTGCACAATACTGGTATATTTGAGTACATTCCCATTATAAGCACAGTCAACAGCCATATTTTAGCTAAATACTTTGACTAAGTTGAACACTTCATTGTTAGCTACAGTAGATGTAGTAGTGGCTGTTAAATTGTCTTCTACTTGACTTTGTGATGCATGTTTGTTCACTATTACTGGATATTTGGCAAAACACTGTTGTATTCTCTGTCTGGCACCGTGATTCATTGTGTTAAGAAAACAGTCTGGTGTCTGTTTGCAATGTAGTAATGTGTGTTCCAGTCATGTTTAGCCTGTTGGTAGGAGTAACATTTATCATATTTAAGCATTGGTGCATCTGTGCCAAAATAAGTGTGATGCCTTGACGTATATATACAGTACAGTAGCAACATGAGACCATGGTGAACAGACGAGTCTCTGAACAAAGAACTTATTGCTCATTTGATGTTAACGTCCCCATGAAATGGAAGGCGGTGTGCTATTTGTGTCCACATAATTACCTGTGTTCTGTATAAACAGTGCGCTGGCACTTTGGTGTGGAGGTTAGCACTGTCGTAACATAAAGTTATGGGTTCGAATCCTAACCTAGGACCCTTCTGTGTTGAGTTTGCATGTTCTCCCTGTGTTTGCATGGGTTCCCTCCCGCTTCCTCCTACAGGCCAAAAACATGCAACAGCCTACAGGTGGATTGGTGCCTGTAGGTGTGAATGAATGTTTGTTTTTTTTGTCTTAGAGTTTAGGCAGAGCAGCCAGAGGGCATCAAAGGGAAAGACAAGTATTGTTTCCATAAAATATAATTTCACCAGCAAACTTGTGTTGTTGTACAGTAATCATAAACTAGCTCTGTGCTGCTAGAAGCTGAAGATTGATTGATGGGTGAATGTCATATTATTGGTTGAAATTGGTTGGTTTAATCTATACAAGAACATTATCTTTGTCTCATGAGGAAAAAACATGATTGGATTTAGATATTAAATTAAATCGATAGATATAATACACAAAGAAATAGATTTTTTGGTCTTTTTTGGCATTTATTAAAGATCAACACCCCCATGTGCGCACGGATGGGCAGAGATACATTAGCTGCTTAAATAACTTGGGGGCTAGGTGTGAAAATGGGTTTGTGCCAGGTAGGAGATAGAGTCCAAAGAAAAAAAGCCATTAATATATAATTGTTTTTTTATTTTTTATGTTGTTGCTTGAACACCTGGCTAGTGACTCAAACTCAACTGAACTGTCCAAATCCACAGTTTGTTTGTTTTTTAATGTCTGCATACAGACATTAACATTGTACCAATTTATATAACCTCTCCAAAGCCACCTCACCGCTGTCACACACACAAACACACATCAGGCGCACATAAAGTAGGCTTGTAGGGGCTTTTGGAAGTACTGGCTTCACCTTGAATATCAGACAGGACATAAATCAAACAAACATTTTTGTGTAAGGATTACAGACTGCATGGCATACTGATAAGGGGAGGGAACACCTCCAACATGTATAGAAGGATTTAAGCTCCTGTCCCTCATGTCCCAAACCTGAATATCAAGCTGTTCCACTTGTTTGTTGTGTTGTGCATAAAGGTATGTCAATAGTTGTTCAGTTGTGTGTTTTTTTGTGTGTGTTATTAGTACTTTTGTCTTGACATTACAGGTAATAGATGCACGCTGGTCATAAAACTGTCTATATTAAAGTTTATTTTTGAAAAGAAATTATTCACAGTGTTGTTCTGTTGATACTATTTACAAAAATAATAATGAATACAGGAACTACTTGATTGATGGTGTGATTAGATGTTCTGGAAAGGACTCACTTCACCATACTGTTTGAGGATGATTGATCAAATCTCTGAAGGATCAGGGTTGTCCCACTGTAAAATTGGCAAAAGGAATGTTTAGTTACCAGATTTCTGGTAACTAAATGCCTTTATGCACACTGGTCATAAGTCCTCGATCCACACACACCTGGTTTAGGAGGTCCAGAACCATACTGTACAAAGAAAAAACACAACATGAAAAAGCAGATATTTCTGTTAAGATCGTAGTATTTTTGTGTTCAATGGTGGCAATTTTGAAAATACATTTTAAACAAATTCAAGCCATAAAAAACATACTTTTCTACATAAAATGTGGAATTAACAAGAACTGTCTCATTCATTTTGTTTGTCCTCTTCCACCCAAGGCAGGATTTGTTGGGTCGCTGTAAAACGAGTATAATTTAAATGTGCTTGATTCACTAAGTGTCATGAGATAACTTTTATAAAAGCTGACTTGACTCTCACACTTAAACAAGCCATCTCCACGCTGAGTATTCAACCAACTTTGAGGAAAATCAAGGGTTTTTCAAGTATTAATTTTGTCACAGAAAACTATAATGAATCATTTTTGATGAACTTTTTCCATGGCAAAAAGAATAAATCCTGCACAACAATCTTCAAACTTGTTTTTCTCTGGATCAACTCAAACACAGGGAGAAAAAAACACATATTTAATGTCAAAATATAGGCCAATAGAACACATTCAACTTGAAAGGGAAGGTCTGATATTTCTCTGAACTTTACTGGCTAAATAACATCAAGTGTGTCCAGCTCTGGTTTGAAATATTTTCAGTGTATGAAGCTGAAAAAATATTAAATGTATTTAAAAAATAAGATAAAAGTGTGTCCTCATTCTCCTTATGTATCTGATTCTGGCAGTGATGCCAGATGTTATTTGAGCTAAATTTATAGTGGGAGTGTGACCTATTTAGCGGCCGTTCTGTATGACCCTGTATTTTACAACTGAGATGCAGCTAAGAAGCCCTCATTAAAGAGGTCTTGGTGTCTGTGACTGAGGCGTAAAACTGCTGTTCCAGCTAAAACTGCGAGAGCCAGCAAGTCAGCCTGGAGAGGTCCCAACAGGTAAAGACCTACAGATAGGCTACAGGCTCATGCTTTTTGACAGACTGAAGGTTTAGTTCACATTTTAATTGAAATACTATAAATTAACATCTTTTTGGCGTAACTAATCTTTAACATTTATCTGTTTTGAACACTTCTGAATTCCATACTTTGATAAAGATACAAAATTATGAATAAACTCCAGTGAAAATACAGAGCCTATAGAGGACAAATATGGAAAACAAAGTGAAATAAACCCTTGGTCTCTTAATTTGTATTGTAAATAAATCCCTGTCAGTCCATAAAAACATAACATAACATGTCCTTTAGGCTGAAGTGATCTTACAAATCATTTAAAGATCGAAGCACACATTTCTTATCTTATAAAATAAATCACATATCAGCTCTCAGATGAATTTCTCCATTCACATGTATGTATTATCTCTTCATCCAACATTCTGTGGGAAAATTGGCTTGAGACTTTCCTGCTAGCATTTTGAACCTTGGGAGGAACGGGGTCAGTGGAATGCAGCTTTCTGTGCAGAGGAGGAGGAGAGCAGTGACATGATGTCAGTCCACAGCACCAACATCAACAGATAATACATGATGTCTGTCTGGGTCTCTCCTGTCATCAGTCACCTGCTGATAAATCCTGTGTTTATCCGAGCCTCAGGTTCATCCTCTCAGTCCCATCTATCTACCTTGGCCAGTGTTTGCCAGTTCACCTTCCAGTCCACTAGTCAGTCCACTCTGCCTGCCTACTCCACCTCTGTCCTAGACTAGTTCTAATACCCTTTTCAAATAAACCACTCAAAAGCGCTGCAATGAGGACCCGTCTCTGCGCCGCCTTTATTTGAAAACGGACAAAGCATTGGCCGCTCCATTGTGTGAATTTAGACAACTTGTCGAAGAAGCCTGATGTAAAACACAGTAGTCTGTGTGTCTAATGTGATGTTTTACATGTGCATCAAGCAGCACTTTTCATTGACTGTCCTTGTTATGGAGGTTAATCTCATCCTCTGTTCAGAGGACAAGGAGCTCTCGGACCTCACGCTGTCTCCTGTCTTCCTGCTGCTTAGTTAGCTGCTAACTGTAACTAGCTGCTTTTTAAATCTCCCATTTCTGGGTCACACGTTGTCCAAACATAACCCCATCCTGTCCCACTGCCTCGCTGCCTCAGTCCTTTTATACAGACGTCGATTCAACACTGGCCAATACCTTGGTTAGTTCAGCCTCACAACTGGCCTGACTTCACTAACAAAAATGCAGCAACAATAAGACATTTTCAGCTAATTTTAGTAGCCCCTGGTGATGCTTGTCTTTTCCTGTATTAGCAGTGCTTTCCTGTATTGTTGTATTATAAATGATAAACTTATGTAGAGCCTTTCTAGTCTGACCAACTACTCAAACCACTTTACAACACAAGCCATCCATTCAGACAAACATTCACACTGTGGTGGCAGAGGTTACCATGCAAGCTCATCAGGAGTTTGACGTGTAGACTGCTGGGGCTGGGGGTTGAACCGCTAACCTTCCAATAAGTGGACGACCGCTCTACCTCCTGACTTGGAGGCATTCCTGCTGCTTTATTACAGGGCCCATTAATGCTGTTCATCATGTGTGGCACTGACTGTAGAACATCATACGTATGGTCAAACATTCATCAGCACATGTAGGTTTCAAATATTGATCGCCTCAGTGTGGGACCTTGAAAACACCAATATGGGAAAAGAGTGATGTTTAGAGAATGAAGATATAAATTCTTGGTTAGGTTTCAAAGCAGCGACCTTTGTTCCTATATCAGAAGTATTATGGGAACATAGTTACAACTTTTTTTCCTCCTACATCCTGTCAAAGCTCCATGGAGTAAAAATGGAAATAAGTTCGGAGATGTGTTGCCAAAATAATACATGTGAACCCAGGATTATCACTTCAGTCACTGTTTCTGTCGCTCCATTTTATCGTTATCCCACCTCCCACCATGAGGTACAACATCTTACCACCTCCCCATAGAATATGACATGTCAGAGCAATCAGCACTAATAACACCTTGAGGAGCTGATGGATGTAAATATGCCCACAGAAATGTCCGGACTCTGGACTTCTCAGGTCAGATGAAGAGGCCCTGCCTGAATCCTCTTTCCTCATGAACCACATCATCCTCTTTCTCTCTGGAGGTGGTAGCGTCTTCAGTGTTACAGCAACGTTACCTCCTGGCTATCATTCTCCTCTTCAGCATGGTTGGGAGCAGTCATGGTCATGAATGCAATTTCCTTTTTTTCTCCTGTCATTTCCTTTTCCTCATGTGTTTCCAGTCCTCCTCTGTCTCTTGTATTTCCTTACGTGGATGCAGTCTTCCTCTTTCATTCTCCTGGCTTCCAGCTCCACTTCTCCTGCACACCTTGCCCTGCATCAGTTTCATTAGCCCTGCTCTGTTTCTTTCCCAGCCTATCAGCTCTTTTTTGCTTTCTTATTTGATTACCTCATTCCCCATACCTGAGCTTCTCCTGCCATACGCCCACCTGCACCACATCCTCTCATCAATTTAGTTTGCACTTCAGTCCAGTTTTGAGTTCAGTCGCTTGATGTAATGGTTTGTTTTTTAGTTTTTGTTCAGCAAATGGTGCCACTGATCCAGTCTGCCTGCCGTCTCCTGTATCCAGGTCCAAATGCTCTGCTCAACTTGTAATATATAGCTTTTTGAGCTGACTGAAAAAAATTGAACACATTATTATTTTAGTCTAAAACTCTTTCTTATTTCTTCACTGGCATCCCAATTTATATGCAGCTCCTTGCATAGTAAGAGAAGTCACTCCAACTAACTAGTAGCAAGTACAACATAGTGGTTGTGATTGTACAACTGACTCATCCCAATTAAATACATATTTTTATTCAAATCAACATACGTCTTGCGCTGTCTGTATCTATCTATCTGTCTGTTTGTCTATCTATCTGTCCGTCTATCATCTATCTATCTGTCTATCTATCTATCGATCTGTCTATCTATCTATCTATCTGTCTATCTATCTATCTATCTGTCTGTTTGTCTATCTATCTGTCCGTCTATCATCTATCTATCTATCTATTATCTATCTATCTATCATCTATCTATCTGTCTATCTGTCTGTCTATCATCTATCTATCTATCTATCTATCTATCATCTATCTATCTATCTATCTATCTATCATCTATCTATCTATCTATCTATCTATCTATCTATCTATCTATCATCTATCTATCTATCATCTATCTATCTATCTATCTATCATCTATCTATCTATCTATCTATCTATCTATCTATCTATCTATCTATCTATCTGTCATCTATCTATCTATCTATCTATCTATCTATCTATCTATCTATCATCTATCTATCTGTCTATCTGTCTGTCTATCATCTATCTATCTGTCTATCTATCTATCTATCTATCTATCTATCTACCATCTATCTATCTATCTATCTATCTATCTGTCATCTATCTATCTATCTGTCATCTATCTATCTATCTATCTGTCTGTCTATCATCTATCTATCTATCTGTCATCTATCTATCTGTCTATCTATCTATCTATCTATCTATCATCCATCTATCTGTCTATCTGTCTGTCTATCATCTATCTATCTATCTATCATCTATCTATCTATCTATCTATCTATCTATCTATCTATCTATCTATCTATCTATCTATCATCTATCTATCTGTCTATCTGTCTGTCTATCATCTATCTATCTATCTGTCATCTATCTATCTATCTATCTATCTATCTATCATCTATCTATCTGTCTATCTGTCTGTCTATCATCTATCTATCTATCTGTCATCTATCTATCTATCTATCTATCTATCTATCTATCTATCATCTATCTATCTGTCTATCTGTCTGTCTATCATCTATCTATCTATCTGTCATCTATCTATCTATCTATCTATCTATCTATCTATCTATCTATCTATCTATCTATCTATCATCTATCTATCATCTATCTATCTATCATCTATCTATCTATCATCTATCTATTATCTATCTATCTATCTATCTATCTATCTATCTATCTATCTATCTATCTATCATCTATCTATCTATCTATCTATCTATCATCTATCTATCTATCATCTATCATCTATCTATCTATCTATCTATCTATCATCTATCTATCTATCTATCTATCTATCATCTATCTATCATCTATTTATCTATCTATCTATCTATCATCTATCTATCTATCTACTGTGGGACTGATAAAGGGATATCTTATCTTATCTTATCTTATCTATCTATTATCTATCTATCTATCTATCATCTATCTATCTATCTATCTATCTATCTATCTATCTATCTATCTATCTATCTGTCTATCTATCATCTATCTATCTATCTATCTATCTATCTATCTATCTATCTATCTATCTGTCTATCTATCATCTATCTATCTATCTATCTATCTATCTATCTATCTATCTATCTATCTATCTATCTATCTATCATCTATCTATCTATCTATCTATCTATCTATCTATCATCTATCTATCTATCTATCTATCTATCTATCTATCTATCTATCATCTATCTATCTGTCTATCTGTCTGTCTATCATCTATCTATCTATCTGTCATCTATCTATCTATCTATCTATCTATCTATCTATCTATCTATCTATCTATCTATCTATCTATCATCTATCTATCATCTATCTATCTATCATCTATCTATCTATCATCTATCTATTATCTATCTATCTATCTATCTATCTATCTATCTATCTATCTATCTATCTATCATCTATCTATCTATCTATCTATCTATCATCTATCTATCTATCATCTATCATCTATCTATCTATCTATCTATCTATCATCTATCTATCTATCTATCTATCTATCATCTATCTATCATCTATTTATCTATCTATCTATCTATCATCTATCTATCTATCTACTGTGGGACTGATAAAGGGATATCTTATCTTATCTTATCTTATCTATCTATTATCTATCTATCTATCTATCATCTATCTATCTATCTATCTATCTATCTATCTATCTATCTATCTATCTATCTGTCTATCTATCATCTATCTATCTATCTATCTATCTATCTATCTATCTATCTATCTATCTGTCTATCTATCATCTATCTATCTATCTATCTATCTATCATCTATCTATCTATCTATCTATCTATCTATCTATCTATCTATCTATCTATCTATCTATCTGTCATCTATCTATCTATCTATCTATCTATCTATCTATCTATCTATCTATCTATCTATCATCTATCTATCTGTCTATCTGTCTGTCTATCATCTATCTATCTGTCTATCTATCTATCTATCTATCTATCTATCTATCATCTATCTATCTATCTATCTATCTATCTGTCATCTATCTATCTATCTGTCATCTATCTATCTATCTATCTGTCTGTCTATCATCTATCTATCTATCTGTCATCTATCTATCTGTCTATCTATCTATCTATCTATCTATCATCCATCTATCTGTCTATCTGTCTGTCTATCATCTATCTATCTATCTATCATCTATCTATCTATCTATCTATCTATCTATCTATCTATCTATCTATCTATCTATCTATCTATCTATCATCTATCTATCTGTCTATCTGTCTGTCTATCATCTATCTATCTATCTGTCATCTATCTATCTATCTATCTATCTATCTATCATCTATCTATCTGTCTATCTGTCTGTCTATCATCTATCTATCTATCTGTCATCTATCTATCTATCTATCTATCTATCTATCTATCATCTATCTATCTGTCTATCTGTCTGTCTATCATCTATCTATCTATCTGTCATCTATCTATCTATCTATCTATCTATCTATCTATCTATCTATCTATCTATCTATCTATCTATCATCTATCTATCATCTATCTATCTATCATCTATCTATCTATCATCTATCTATTATCTATCTATCTATCTATCTATCTATCTATCTATCTATCTATCTATCTATCATCTATCTATCTATCTATCTATCTATCATCTATCTATCTATCATCTATCATCTATCTATCTATCTATCTATCTATCATCTATCTATCTATCTATCTATCTATCATCTATCTATCATCTATTTATCTATCTATCTATCTATCTATCATCTATCTATCTATCTACTGTGGGACTGATAAAGGGATATCTTATCTTATCTTATCTTATCTATCTATTATCTATCTATCTATCTATCATCTATCTATCTATCTATCTATCTATCTATCTATCTATCTATCTATCTATCTGTCTATCTATCATCTATCTATCTATCTATCTATCTATCTATCTATCTATCTGTCTATCTATCATCTATCTATCTATCTATCTATCTATCTATCTATCTATCTATCTATCTATCTATCTCTCTATCTATCATCTATCTATCTATCTATCTATCTATCTATCTATCATCTATCTATCTATCTATCATCTATCTATCTATCTCTCTATCTATCATCTATCTATCTATCTCTCTATCTATCATCTATCTATCTATCTCTCTATCTATCATCTATCTATCTATCTCTCTATCTATCATCTATCTATCTATCTATCTATCTATCTATCTATCTATCTATCTGTCTATCTATCATCTATCTATCTATCTATCTATCTATCTATCTATCTATCTATCTATCTATCTATCTATCTATCTGTCTATCTATCATCTATCTATCTATCTATCTATCTATCTATCTATCTATCTGTCTATCTATCATCTATCTATCTATCTATCTATCTATCTATCTATCTATCTGTCTATCTATCATCTATCTATCTATCTATCTATCTATCTATCTATCTATCATCTATCTATCTATCTATCTATCTATCTATCTATCTATCTATCATCTATCTATCTATCTATCTGTCTATATTTTAATACTATATATTATATTATCTTTATTTTAATAATCAGTTTTATTTGTTTTTTGTCTTACTGTATTTTAAATGCTTAAATATTAAAAATAACATTGCATGTGTGCTGTCTGTAACAAATAAACTTATCCAGTAAACAGAATAAATAATAAATAAATATAGTACCTCTGATTTAGATGGGCCAGGAAATGCACAAAACCAATATCTAAATACTTGACCAACATACGTTTATGTCTGTCTTGTCAGTCGTTCTGTTTTCTCTATAAGAAGACCAACCTGTCCAATATGACCACATTTCCACAATTCCCCTAAGAGGTCTTCTTAGCCAGGATGAGTGCATGGATGGCAACCCATCCAATAATTGCTGGCATATTTCAGTGAGGATCAAAGTGGTGCATCGACCAGTGGAGGACCAGCCTAAGAGCATCACTACTAACATGGCTAAACAGTTGTACTAAAATCACTCTTAATATCACATTTTTGCCTGACCTCTCCAAAACATAGCTATATAAGTTCAACTGTCTTCAGCACTATCAAAAACTCAACCATCAATGTTTTAGATTGATTCAGATGGATCAATAGGTTTGACACCCTACTTTTCTGACATTTGACTTCCCCATCTCTCATTGATGTCAACCTTGTGCATGGAGTTGTCACAACACAAAATTGAATACCCCGTTCATCAATGGGACTCCCACTGCGCACAAGATACTATCTACTTTGTGATTGATCGCTCACCACCAGAGCTTGACGTCAAGACCCAATTGGACAGGATAGAGAAATCAAGGAGACAAAATCCGGCAAGAACGTGATGTTGTAAAACCTGGACACTAATCAATAAGCATCTGAGGTAATTTGTCCTTCTCTGACTCTCTAATTATGGGGCTCTCCTTTAACAATGAATTGATAGCTGCATTTAAGGACTGTAACTGTCATTTGCTCCTCAGTGGGAGCCAAAGATCTGCAGTAAGTAAGTAATGAACTCCAATGTCACAAGCCCCATGCCTTCTTTCTTGAAAGCCTGCAGTTCACATGTGATTTAGGTTCCCTTTGCTCCTCATTGCTTCAGATTCACCCTCTAAATAGAATGACAGAGGACAGATAGTATTGCTTCCTCTTGTGCTGTGAAAACACCTTTCTTTTTTGTTCCACTTGGCACCTAGATGCCAAAAGAGAAATGTCATTTGATTGGAATTGTTGAAAACATATTTTACACTGGTCACAATCAAACTTGTGCACAGAGTCCGTTTGGTGGCCTTGTGAAATTATCATGCTCTGACCATGCCCTCCACCCCACTAAGACCACACACAACAGACCCTTCATTTGGTTTATAGTGGGGTCTGTTGTGTTCCACCTCTAAGATGGCAGCGGAGGTATAACAGCGCCAAATCAGATCTCTGTACAAACACGAGTCGGAGAGGCCGGTCGGGGGCGTGATGTTTTGACCAATTATTATGTGTCTTCCACAATGGGAAGACTTAAAAAGCAGCTGGTAACACTTAGCTGCTAACTCAATGAAGAGGAAAATCAACCAAAAATGTCTTCAAATCGGGGCGATACCACAAGGTCCAGGAGCTCCTTGCCCTCCGAGTAGCAGATGAGATCAGCGGGGTGATTTGGATAATGGAGTCAATTGGTCTATTTCTATTATTTATTTATCAGGGACAGTGCATATTAATCAACATTTTAGTTTGCACATCAATTTATTTACAATGTGTTGGGCTTAGCTAATTTCATTCGTAGTCCCCAGGCAGGTTGTTACAAATAGTGACCTTGTGGGCACCGTGGTTGTGGTGCAAAAAGGGGATCTGGGGGCATAGAGAAGTGAGATGACCGGTATTTCCACATGTGGAGTATAAGATGGCATGCGAGCTACCCACTACCATGACTAAGAGTTCGGCATCCAGGGTGGACCAGTTCAGACTTGTCTTTCATTGGGTGATGAAAAATGCAGCTTTGCTCCAAACTCCTTTAAGGTACTGGTGAAAAATGTTTATTCCATCGTTTAAATTTAGGTTGTCGATGAGAGCTAGATAGGTGTCCAGTTCTTGCCTGCGCTCCGGGTAAACCAAACAAATTGTCCCGAAAAATGCCGAAGGCGACTGCGAATTCAACGAACGACATGTCTTTGATGTGTTTCCCCTTCAATATTTTAGACCACAGGCGTGGAGATATGTTAGCACAACCTACTTGGTAAGGGAGATGGGCAGAAGCTAAGAATACTGAGGCATGGCTGTGGCGCCTGCGAGCCAGGTGGCTGGCTGAGGTGTGGTTGCTTGAGTGAAGTTGAGCAGTGTTTGCAGGGTGGGTGGAGTGGCTGAGGTTGTAGCTTGAGCGTTTTCCAGTAACCGTAGATGAGTGTTGATGGCTTTCAAAGTGTTCGCCAGGGATAACAGAGTTGATGAAAGGTTCATTTTTGGGGATAGTGGGGGTCTCTGTTATATAGCAGTGAGAGGAGGAAGTAGAAATGGTATTACGCTTGGCTGGAGGTGCAGTACGGTGAGTTTTCTAGGTGCATCTACATCCCGGAGCTGGTGGAGGAGAAGTTGAGGGGGGCTCTGTCTGAGCAGGTGTCTCGGTGAAGGTGAGCTGATCCCAGGACCGGAGAGGGGGGTAATGCCTTGAGCTTTGAGCATCTCGATAATCCCAGAGTCTGCGTCTTCCTGATGAACAGCGATCTGGATGCTGTGCCAGGTTGCAGATGGGGAAGCCATACAAACTAAATCACCTTCATACATTTCTATTTCTGAGTCTGGCATGATGAAAAACAATTGCAGTCCGAAAATAAGGATCAGCCATAATATACTTGCTGTAAATAATTTGAACAGTGGTAACGGTTTTGCAGCGGTTGGTGTCTCTTATTTCTCAAAAGGCAAAAAACTACAACAAACATAAGAACTCCAGCTGCCCAGCAGCAATCATACTTTAGGATCACAGAGTGGCACTTGGGGTGGCCATTTAGATTTCAGGGGTGGCCAGTGCCCCTAGAGTTTCTACCCACATCGTAACCCCACATTGCTGGTAGATGATAGATGTCCTTTCTGATGTCCACACAACTCCATCTGAGGTTTTATGATCTATCTACACCTTAGACAAGAGTATAGAGCAAACCCACTGACAACATCACAAACTGCGACTTCAAATATTTATTCAACACCTTCTGAAAATTAGGAGCATCACATCACAAGGTGGAATATACTGCAGGCCTACTTTTTATATTGCATACTCTATTATACTGAACAGGTGTTGCATGTATTCTGTCAGATTACTGTTTGCCTAAAATCACATTCCCCTAAAATTACAAGCACAAAATACTAATTAAAGGGAGAATTCTGTCTGTTAGTGCAGTTCAAAAATATCAATATCAATTATGACCATGCAATGGAATATCTGTAACTAGACTGATCAGTACAATCAGATAGTGACACATTCATTTTACTTAGTCTGAAGTGAACATTTTTTAGCATAAGGGGAAAGTAATAGGTTTTAAAGAAATTGTGCACCCAAGTAAACTTTTGTCTGTTGACTCATACTGTTAAAGCTAAAACACTGACATTCACATTTCAACACAGCAAAACAAACATAACATAACTGGCACAGCTCTACGTCAGCCTTCTTCAAACAGCTGTATAGAACGAAAAGCAGGTCTTCATTGCTCTCATATTCACTGTGTTATCCTATTGAATAACTTCAGACCTCTTGTTTTTATACATGTAACATATATAAGCTGCATCGCTGTGTCTGAGGAACTGGAGCAGAGGAGCGATGTTACACATTAGTATGCACATACAGTATATAAATCACACTTTCTTTTCCCATCCCGTCAAATGGCTGACAGCAATTTTGCTTGTGTTTATATTATTGTGGCATTTTAAGAGAATTGTTTCTTTTTATATTTTTTACATGAAAAATCTAAGGGGATTTGTTGGGCTGTCCGTGAAGTCAGGCACTGTTTCGGAGAAGTGGCTTTTGAAAGGAGGTGGAATTTTTTTTAGGTTACTTTCAAAATCTATCTATTTTCTCAAAGTTTAGTGACCCCAGTTTTAACTGCTTTCCTGCTTCTTGATGTTAACAGCAGAACCATTCATCCTGGATGAACTTATTTTTTCTTTTTTGGTCGCCTTGGAGCAGTGCAACAAGGTGAAAACACAACATTGACATCTCCTCATAAAGTTGTAAGGTCATGTTTATCTATTGCTTTGCCAGCTTTTCTGTTTACACGGATGTGAAACACACATACCGAAAACTGCTACCTCATTCCATAACTGTACTTGCACTGATTGTTTATCATGCACTGATTATCTTTTCTTTTGTTAAAATCTTTTGCACTGATTTTTATCTTGTTCTACCTGTACTGGAGAGAAGCCATGCAGAATTTCATTGTACTTGATGCGTATAATGACAATAAAGATCATTCTGGTTCTGATGTTGGCAGATTATGACAAAGTTGTCTTTTTGGGTGATATAAAATTGAGATTTAATTTGAGCTCATTCATGGTGGGTGAAAAAGAAGAGAAGTGACATGGAATGATAGAAACGAAGGTCCCTGTCTGGAAATTCTGTAATTCTCACTCAATGGAGGCAGCCCAGTTCTACAAAACAGCACTATGAATGTCATTTTCACATGATGAATGATTTGTCAGAGCTGGTGCTCTTTAAAAGGCTGAGTCTAATTGCTGATGTATAAATATTCTACATCAGTCTTTTTCCCACAAGATGAAAAAGGACATTAGGGCTTTCTATTTCCCCTGCACTTTGAAACCCATCATTAATTGATAAGATGTCATGATTTTTGTCAAGGCTTCAGTGTTAATATTTTATCTCCAGGAGGAAAAAAGGCAAAAGAATTGTGAAATGAAATGGGCCTGAATGAAAAGGCTCTGTGTTGTTGGTACATTTTGATTGGAATAGGTTCTGAACTTACATTCTTGCTAAACTGGGCTCTAAAATAATTGCCCTTGAGAGATGATATGAATATTCTCTTTCACTTGTTTTGGAGGTGGAAATTGCTCTAGCAGGGTATTCTACTGGGTTAATTATACTGGTCATTGGGTGCCTTTATGAATATTACAGTTAATTAATAGAGAGTACATATTATAAAACAAAATATATCCTATAATAAGTTTGTTTGCAAATACAACACAAATTCCTAAAAAAGTTGGACGTTATAAACTATGCAAATCCCTTTTAACCTAAATGCAGTCGAATACAGTTCAAGACAAGATATTTAATGTTCAAAACGATAAACTTTATTATTTTTTATAAATGTATGGCCATTCTGAATTTTATGCCTTGAACACGCTTTAAAAAGTTCTTCACTTTTTTTGTAAGTACAGTATAGAGCATGACAGCCAGATGACACATGATGGATTCTTTTAATGACAACTGGTACAACCACCAAACAATCAGAAAAGAGTTCCACCACTTCCTGTCATTGACAGATTTCCAGTTTGACTTCTCTTGCTACCAGTGTGGATACCATCCAGCTGTGGTTGTAGGAGATGCTAACTGGAAACTGAACTGATTCCAACAATTCAAATTGTATTATTGCACACATTAATAAATACATGCCTGTGTCAAGGATGAAAGTGGAATTTAATAATTGCTCATAGCAGGGACACACTGCTTATCTGAGAAAGATTGTGGTTTTCATGCCATTTACAGTAAGGACGTTTAAAAGCTCTGACCCTGATAGCATATCCGATAAAGACTTGGAAGATGACATCATGAAGGCATGGATTGATATGGACAGGTCCATAATACCAGAAGGCCTCATATCAGGTTTGATACGACATATTTAGTTCAAATACAAAAACATGATTCCTAAACCTTTAGGTAAATGTACACCAACAACCTATTTCAGATGATTTCTAAAGTTGTATGTTTTAACAATATGTAGTGTGGGAAACGTTTTCCCAAAAACTGAGGCCAAAAAGGCAAAGAGAACAAGACTCCATGAATCATTAGTTCCGGAGGAGCGACAGGTCTGCAACCTAGACTCTCGTCTCCGCTGCAGTTTGTTATGTATACTCCTCTTAAATGTCTGTTTGAATACCCAAGTGTGTGGAATTAACTTGTGATTGTGTGCACGGGTGTATGGCACTCACTTTTTATCCTGGAACAACTTCTTCCTCATTACGGAAGACTTTGACATTAACCAGGCAGAGAAAAAGGAATTAGAGGTTGATTGCACTGGGTGAAAAAACTGAGGTCCGCATTTCCATTACAGGGTCACTCAAAAAGTGACAGGCTGGCAGCAATACATGCAGGCACATGGTCATGTGAAAGATGCTCACTGTATGATAGATTCCACCAAACAAATCAGAAATGTTCAGAGGAGAAATTGAGAAGCCTCAACATCTGCCCCTCCCTCCGAACAGCTGAGAACTCAGTTCAATTGTGAACCTGCATCTGTAAGATACTCATTTTGCCAAATGGATGAGGCACACTTCAAACAAATCATGAGGGTGTTGACCAATCTGCATAAAGGAAAACATCAACAGGACAGTGGATACAGTCAATAGACACAGTTGCTCCGCGGTCCTGCAGGACGCCCCCCTCCTCTCAGCTTTGACCAGCATCCAGTCAGAACTGCACCATCAGTATTCACAGGCTTACACCAGCAATCAAGCCATCAAATGAATAAAAGTGACGGAAAAACACTGCAGTCAGCGGAGAACAGTTAACAAAATGAGAAAGCAATCATTGCACAGAGCACAGAAACACACTTGAGTAGAAATTCTTCTACTCAACTTAGTAGCTAATTTACTCTACTAATGAGAGACCAGGAGAATTACTATTTAACTCAGCCTTCTCAATCAAAATCATAATTTCCCCAAACAACCACAGTGATAAGACACTGCAGAGGTAGAGACACAAGGTGAGCAATCTGAAGGTTACTGATGAGGCAATCAGGAGAGGGATGATATGGTTGAAGGTGACTGCATGGAATTATATCCTTGAGGATAACACATTAGAGCATCTGTGTTAATGAAACGGTTCACCTAATGTGCAAGTCTACAACATAAGCTTCCCTCATGTGAGTTAGCAAGATACAGGCTATCTGCAGGTGATATTATCATGCATTATGTCAATGTACTCCTGAACATTAAGAAGTCCATATAGTCACATATGCTGCAGTGTACTGTTGGCTCGCTGTGACTCTCATGGATAGATGAAGCAGAAGGAAGAGGACTGTTTGAGGAAACCTATAGGTTTCCTCAAACAGTCCTCTTCCTTAAATTAATAAGATTTAACACTTAAGATTTTAATTGTAAATGTTAGAAATATAAATGGTAGTAATTTTTAGTAACTTTTTACATTTTTATTCAGTGCACATTATTTGTAAGTATTGTATGGATAGACTCTATCATTATTATATTACTATTATAATACCTTATTGTTATTGTGGTTGCACATGTCTGTGTCCCTGTACCTCACTCTCTCTCTCTCCAACTGTCCTCCCCATCTATCTCCCCCTCCTCATCTATCTCCCATCTTTCTCTGTCTCTCTCAGCCCAACCGGTCAAAGCAGAGGGCCGCCCACCTTGAGTCTCGGATCTGCTCGATGGTTTCTACCTTTTTTTTAAAAGGCAGTTTTTCCTTGCCACTGTCACCAAGTACTTGCTCAAGGCGGATTGTTGGGTCTCTGTAGGATAATTTACATATTTTTATACATTTTTCAAAATAATATTCAAAGTATTCTTTGTTTCCATTTGAACCCTTTTTAAAGTTTGAATTTTTGCTTTTGTTAAATTTCTATATACCTTTAATTTTTAAAATAAGAATTACCATAATATTAAAAAAATCCAAAAATTTACTTTGGTTCTAAATAAGACTGGTTGTTACAATACATTCTAGGGATTGTAACAACCAGTCCTATTTAGAACCAAATTTAATTATTCAATTGTTCAGTTGTTAAAGTTTTAATTGTAAATGTTTGTAATTATAAATGACAGTAAATTTCTAATTTGCGTAATTTTTATTGTGTATCTTGTTTGATGAGTATGGTATAAATAAACCTATAAACTTATTGTTATAAAAATAAAACATTTGGTATGTGTCTGTTTTGGGCTGTTACAGAATAATATGACTGTTCCTATGACTGATGACAACCAGATCCAGTTTCTAAATATGTTAGTTTTACTAGTCAAATCAAAATAATAAAGAACTTTAATAGTAAAGTGGTCAAAAATAATCATTCACAAAATGAAACCGATGCTCTGAAGATGACCTACTTCCACTAAAGATGGAGAACTGGACAGGAGACATTTTAATATTATTATTAAGCCTTTATTTGAACAGGTTGTCTCATGGAGGTCTGGATCTCTTTTTCAAGAGAGACCTGAGTACAAAAAAAGAACATATAGATTTAAAACATAGACAAACAGATAATTTACTGACACATGTATATATTCCATAATTAAAAGAAAACAATGACAGGTGTGATTGTAATCATACAAAAGTGACCTTTTAAATTGTTCAAATGTAGTAAGAGAATGTAACTTGATACATGTTTGAAGTTCATTCCATTTGTATGCAGCGTAGTATTTGAACCTACTTCTGCCAAGTTCAGTGTGACCAGGAGGAAGAACTAATGTTAAAATGTCCTGTGACCTGACACTGTGGGTACTGTGTTTGAATTCAACCAGACAGCAGAGGTAACTCGGTACTTTAAGTAGTAAGGCCTAAGAAATAAACCACATGCAATGCTGCTGCCTTCTGTTTGTTAAAGAGGACCATCCCACCTTTTCATGTAGGCTGCAAAGGTGAGTGAGGAATGTATCAGCTGTGATGAAGCCAAACAAGTCAAGAGGTTTTAATTTGACATAGTTTTACACTAATCTTTTTTATTACTTTGTTTGC
>CM075193.1:24638116-24673116 GCA_037577475.1 Chaunax sp. Z400
CTCACACACAAAACACACTGTATGTAAATATAACACATAAATACTTGATTTGAGAACATTCAGACTACAAAAAGGTGAATTATTCTACCAGAGCAGAAAACTGAACTAAAAACATTTATAGAAATAAGACAAATTTTTGGGGGGATCGTCGTATCATCAGTTGTTTCAGTAGGACATTAATCAGACCCCGTAAATTATCACCTTGACCAGGTCTTTTCAATCATGCAGAGAAAAATCTCACCAACATCATGGTTTACTCTGAAATGCACCAATGACTGTTATTTCTATGTTATGACTAAAAGATGGTTATTCATGATTTAACATGTTTTGGTTGTGGGTACTTAAAAAAAGTCATTTCTATGTATCACATGGTTGTCTTTTCAGTAGATTAGGGCTAGTGAATAGAAATTACAGGGTTTTTAAAAATATGTTTATTAAAATTATATATATATATATATACAGTGTATATAGTTACGAAAACATTTTGTTAGCTCTCATCAGGTCACATATAGATCGGTGTATTTAAAACAGATACACCCCCCCACCCCTTTTCTATGCAGCTGTCTGAGGCTAGAATAGCAGTCCACTCTGACGTGAGTCTGTCATCCAGTCATTGTCAAAGAAGTTGTATTATTAAGATGATAAAGATGTACTAATGAAGTAACACAACCCCAGATACAATGTGAGTGCAGATGGTGCAGCATGTGCCACATCACATCACCTAATCATACCCTGATGGCCAATTAGGTAGAAATGATCTGGCGTGCTATAAAGTAACAGCTGGAACTCAGAACATGGTGTCAGCCACTCTATAGTTAGCAGGACTAGCAACAGGCTAGTGGGTGGCACATGTGTCTCGCTGGAGATGATGCTTAAGGCTAACCTGACGCCATCAATCATACCGGATTAAGTCCACCAACCCTCACACTACCTTTGTTTGCTAATGAAAAAGAGGAAAGAAGCCCTTAAAGGACGCTTTGTGTTTTGACATGTCTTTGAAAGTGTGAAGAGTTTAAAGGTTTGGGGCAGATTTGTATTTCTTTAAAGAGTACTGAAGAAGGGGAAAGGCCCCTCTAATAACAGAGGAGGGGGATGGCTTCAGAACCATCTCGTCCCCTAACTGTAAATAAATGACAAAGGCAGGAATTCTTTGAAGACCACTCCAAGAAAACATGTCAAAGGTTTGGTTTGGATTTTATCAAGCAGACAACTTCACTCAAAGGACAGATAGACATTTTTGATTTGGTTTTTTTAAGGTCATTAATCAAGTAAGACAGCAATGACTGACAATACTTTCCTGCAGAGATCTTATCTTGTAATCAATAGACAGGATTGCAATGGCACAGTAATCCTCATCAGGTTTTCTTTGTTATTTTTTGTACACTTTTGAAGTGTTACATCAGGGATCTTATGGTCAAACCGTATTGATTTCTCTCAGCAGTGAGACACTGATGGGTTAGAGGAGATCAGGCCAGCTGCTCTATCTACTGCTTCTATAATCCACCATCAGCTCTGATCCAGATGCCAGTCATCCATCACACAATTTTATCAGCCGTTTCTCTTTTGAATGTAAGTAAAATATTTTGGACACAAGAGGCTGTGTGATTTCCTAACATCTGGTCCATTACTCAGACCCTGAACGTTCCAAGACTTTGTCATAATGTTTGTCGACTGTGACCGTTCCTATCAATTGTTGTTGGAGAAGTCCTACATGGATTGATGGTGGTGATAGAGTCACAGAAGGAGGTCTGAATATATTTATTTATTTAAAAATGTAGAATATTACGTGGAGCCTTATGTTGAATTATCTGAATATTTATAATAACATTTCATGTATGAAAAAGCATAAATCAATTAATGTCGTTACTCATGAACTACCAGTAATGTACTGTATTAATAGTAATAGTAGTTAGTAATATGTTAATGCAACAACTACAATATTCATAACTTGAGTTATAAATGACATTCATGTCTTCCTCACATTCAATTCTTCAATATCAATTATCAGGTTAGACATTAATTAATTTTGCTCATTGTATTTACAGCTGAGGTTACAAACCATGTAAATATTATGAGCTTTAAGATATATGTATGATACATAAATTACTTTTTGTAAATAATTGATAATTGTTTCATAGTACCAGACAGAAGGGCAGACTTTATTTGAGGGATCACAAAGATGAGTAACGACTAAGGAATAAAGGGTTAATAAATGTGATGTCACTAGTATATCACAACTGATCTTCTGTTATTAATCAGAGTTGCAGACAGACCAGAGCACCACTTTATTTGAAGGGTTGCCGACATGATGAATGCATGAAAAAGGAATCCTTCATTCATCCTTACAGCATCTGATTTTCAACAGATGACGTGTTTTCTGTGGTCGCTCAGAGTTTTTGACTTATGAAGACATGAACATCAGTCTTACCATTAAGTATTACAGAATATCAATCTGCTAATGTTTTTACTGACCATCCTAACTTCTGTTACACTGGTGTCACTAGCATTAGATGGTTGTTGATGGAAACAGTATTTGAAATTCAAGATATAATACGTAACATTTCCACATTAAAGTGTCTCAAAACCACTAGAACTTCTGTTTGATTTCCTGTTGCTGTAACTTCTGAAGTTTGGAGGGAAGTTAGTGAACGTGACTAACGTGAATAAAACTTTAAAATATGATCTCATCTGTGATCATGTCTGCCTGAGTCACATCAGGTAGATTTTCATAAGTGGTTGCTTAACAAAGAAGACAACAACTCCCATGATGCCACACTACCTATGTATTTTGTGTTTCTGGATTGAGAGAGCCATATAAGCAGAGACTACATATTAAGCTTTTAACTTTAGAAGCCTGTTTTGCTGGAAGTGTGGAAAACTGAAACAAAGCATGCAGCAGACTTGAGCATCTAATCATATACAGCAGTATTTAGGTTGCTAATGCCCAACATTTTAAAGACAGCACACATTCATTTAAATAAAAGAGCCCTATTTAAAACCGTGGAGAGACATTTTAGTTGAAGGGTTAACAGTACCAGACAGACTGAGGGCTGCTACTTTGGCAGGTGGAATGTTTGCCAGGAAGCGCTCCATCCCCAGGTAAATGAAGGCACTGCATCTGCACAGCAGCTGCTCCATCTCAGACAGGCTGGAAACATATTTGAGGAAAGGTTAGTGGTGATCTGGCACGTTGTAATCAGTTCTTAGGATCCACTGTGCAAAAACCAAATACATGCTGCATTGCGCTGCTACGCTCAACTTAAAGGCTCTAACCTGGATGTTTGTTTGCTGCATGTGAAGCCCTCTAACAGCTGGGTGTAATGCTGGCTGTGTAAGATCTCCTTCATCCTTGTGTTCAGACTGGTTCCTTCTGTGCCGCATGAACAACAACACAGAAATGACATGAAACTTTCCACTTGTTAAAGTTGAGACACTAACTGGGAAGTGCAATGTGACTTAAATAACGTAAAAATACTAATATAGTATAATGTAAAAGAGGTAAGGAAGCTGAGAAGAACAGAATTTAAATAAAACATTCATTATAAAGATGCTCCTAGCACTCCTACACTTAAATCTAAAACACGCCGTCTATACAGATCATATACAGTAAAATAAAGCAGCTGCAGCTACACAACGCTGAGGCTGGGTACACTTCAGTGTTTATCCAATACAGTACTTGGAATGCAGTTTCAATTTCAGTCTAATACTGCAAATATGTAAAGTATGAAGTGTATTCCTTCCAAACGTTGGTTAAATCAATCACAATACTTACCAAATTTGCCTTCATCGAGAGGGTCAGTGATAACTTTAGTGCAGATGTTAAGAATAATGATCAGAAGAGTAAAATATATACTGTGTATCTTATATTCCAAGAACACAAACATAAGACAATGGGTTCATATTTAAGAAAAAAGATACATTTGAAGTTCTGTGTATCCACTGAGAAGGTGTTAGACGGTAAATCACGATTCACAGGCATCTGGATCAAATAAATTAAAATGATTGAAGATCAAATCAAGGACTGTTGCAAACACAGAGTTTATATACATACATGCTAATGTCTAGCACATATACATCTGCAAATACCAGTTACAAGGGAGCATATGACAGTGGATTTTAAGACTGAGCAAAAGATATGGAAGCAAAGAGGAAGAGGCTGCTGGGAAAAAAATCTAAGTGGTGCATGACTGAAGATAAATGCTCAGAAGCAAGAAATAGAATCTTTATGAAAACATGTTACATAAGTGAGAGAAAAAAAGCAGGAGGCTAGAGCATCATAAATGATTGCCAGTGCTGACAGCAGGTAAAAGTAATATTGCTGTCTGTATCTGGCAGACCCAGATTAATTGACTAAACTCACCACTTTGATGGCTTGGCTTTCATCTCCCTTCACCTTAGTTCCTTTGCCACCTTTGGTCTCCTTTTTGTTGTCACTTTCAACTGCCACAGACATGAAGCAGAATGAATATGTACACTTGTCTGCTGGGTTAATTACGCAGCATTTCGACTGGGAACATAAAAATACATTTAAAAAATCTGCTAAGTCAAGGACATGTATTGGTGACTGCAACTGAGAATTGCTTCTAAAAGTTTCTTTCATGGCTACATCTACATTATTATTGATTCAAACACCTGTTTCATTCAAAAATCAACCAATCAGTGGATTTAGTTGAAACATAATTGCAGACACAGTGACTTTGCTGTACTAAAGTCTTTTTACTTTAACCAGTGCAGTGTGGTTGTGGTCCCTCTGCTGGTCTATTAGTGTAAGCCTTTGGTCTTTCTTATGGTGGTTTTAAGGCCTGTTCAGCCTTACGTTGGTGAGTCTGAGAGTACCACTGTACTGCAGCATGCCTGGAATAATTCTTAAAAGGTCACAGCTTGGCATGTCCTCAAGATTAGATTTTTAAATTCTGATGCTAAAGTACAGGATTAAGTTAATGTGTCCACAAGACAATAACTGTTTACTTTGTGTTTTAATAATTTGATGACACTAATCCTTGTAACAAATTCGATACATTCTGAGCAACAGTAGAAACGCATCATTTTAAAACCCCAATATTTTCCTTTCACTAGTCATAATCTACTGAAACAAACATGTGATACATAGAAATGACTTTTTTAAGTACCCACAACCTAAACATGTTAAATCATGAATAACCATCATTTAGTCATTACATAGAAATAACAGTCATTGGTGCATTTCAGAGTAAACCATGATGTTGGGGAGATTGTTTTTCTGCATGATTGAAAAGACCTGGCCTCCCTACATTCCTGTAGGCTCTATTCTGAGGGGCTGTTAGTCGGTGATTTCTGAGGCTGGTAACTCTAATTAATTTATCCTCTGCAGTAGAGTTAAGTCTTGGTCTTCCCTTTCCCGGGACGGTCCTCATTTTTGCACTTGAAGATAAATTCAAAATTCTTGAAATTTTTGGATTGCCTGACCTTCATGTCTTAAAGTAATGGACTGATTTCCTTTTTCTCTGCTCCACATATGCACAGGGAGACACATTATATACCCTCCAAAATTCCTCCAAGAGCACGGCGACGGCTCATTCAGGACGTCAAAAGAAAACATCCAATGGCCTAAACGCCTCTCTTCTCTTTTGCTCTCTACCAGAAAATCCTGAAGGAGAATGTCAGGTCATCAGTCTGAGTTGAAGCTCCAGCATTAGTGGGTCAGCAAGACAACGATCCCAAGCATAAGAGTAAATCCATGTCTGAATGGCCCTGAGGGAATCAAACTAAAGTTTGGGAGTGTCTTCTGAGATGCTTTGGTGGAACCTAAAAATATTTGAAGTTCATGCTCACAAAACCTCCAATGTAGCTGCACTACAGCAGTTCTGTAAAAATGAGTGGGACAAACTTCTAACACAGTTGATTGGTCTATTATTGTTCATCATATTGGCAAAGTATTAAAAAGGTCCCATCTCTCAATGCTGAGGAAAGTGAAGACGTGAACCAGAATCTGCATCTGTTCACGGATCCACCTCAAAATGTATTAAACTGTTCCTTGGCCCCAGGAACCAACCCTGTACTAAATAATAAACATCCATTGACAACTTCTCAAGATATTCTGCAGACAAACAAACAAATATGGGTGATTACATAATGAGACAATACATCTTCAAATTTAAATAGCTATCAAGAAGTTGTTCAAATGCTCTGAGCAATAAAGTACAACTTTGTAACATCCACATTACAACTTAAAAGCTCATGACCACATCTAAATTGGAACAAGCACTTCCCAACTGTGGAAACGGGATGGTCCGAGGAGCATTTGAATGCACTATAAATTCACTAGAGAGGGAAGGCTAACAAGACAAGTTCAACAATCAATAATTCCAAAGGCAGGGAATGAAAAGATCAGGAAGTGTAAAGAAAAACACATGACACTTTTGTCATGTGTTGTGTTTTTCTTGTCACATCACAGCTAATATGTAAAACGGCATCACTGCTGTGAAGTCTGTGTAGTTTGTTATATCACTCAGCAACTCTTAGAGAAACACACAATAAGAACAGAAATTCACAGCAAGGAAAATATTTCCCACCTGAAGGCAGGTCTTTGTATAGTTTGTGCTAATTTGTGCCACACATACTTCATGCAAAGTACTTCACAGAATAACAAATAGCCCTTTCAAAAGCCGTTTCAGGCACTTTATCTTCTTGACATCATGGCAAACTGTAAATGGCAAATTTATGGTAATGTCAGTCTCAACATCACCTGTGTATTTGATCCAGGCATTGAAAGATGTTTTTGCAAATATATATTCTTGTAGTGTCCTGTGTAGAGACACACACACACACCTTCAACCTTTAAAAAAGTTAAACCTGTCTGCAGCGTCAGACTCGGTGCCCTAACTCCTTATATAATATAATATAATATAATATAATATAATATAATATAATATAATATAATATAGTATAATATAATATAATATAGTATAATATAATATAGTATAATATAATATAATATAATATTATATAATATAATATAATATAATATAAAATAGTATAATATAGTATAATATAATGTAATATAGTATAATATAATATAGTATAATATAATATAATATGATATGATATAATATAATATAGTATAATATAATATAGTATAATATAATATAATATAATATGATATAATATAATATAGTATAATATAATATAATATAGTATAACATAATATAATATAATATAGTATAATATAATATTATCTAATATAATATAGTATAATATAGTATAATATAATATAATGTAATATAGTATAATATAATATAGTATAATATAATATGATATGATATAATATAGTATAATATAATATAATATAGTATAATATAATATAATATAATATAGTATAATATAATATAATATAATATAATATAATATAGTATAATATAATATAATATAGTATAATATAATATAGTATAATATAATATTATATAATATTATATAATATAATATAATATAAAATAGTATAATATAGTATAATATAATGTAATATAGTATAATATAATATAGTATAATATAATATAATATGATATGATATAATATAATATAGTATAATATAATATAGTATAATATAATATAATATGATATAATATAATATAGTATAATATAATATAGTATAACATAATATAATATAATATAGTATAATATAATATTATCTAATATAATATAGTATAATATAGTATAATATAATATAATGTAATATAGTATAATATAATATAGTATAATATAATATGATATGATATAATATAATATAGTATAATATAATATAATATAGTATAATATAATATAATGTAATATAGTATAATATAATATAGTATAATATAATATAATATAATATAATATAGTATAATATAGTATAATATAATATAATGTAATATAGTATAATATAATATAGTATAATATAATATGATATAATATAATATAATGTAATATAGTATAATATAATATAGTATAATATAATATAATATGATATAATATAATATGATATGATATAATATAGTATAATATAGTATAATATAATATAGTATAATATAATATGATATAATATAATATAGTATAATATAATATAGTATAACATAATATAATATAATATAATATAGTATAATATAATATAGTATAATATAATATTATATAATATAATATAGTATAATATAAAATTATATAATATAGTATAATATAGTATAATATAATATAGTATAATATAATATAATATATATATATTGTCTCTACAAATATTAATGTGCACAATACCCCAAAGGGCTGAAGCCTCATAGCCAAATAAACATCTGTTTTCCTGGGACTTTACACTCATGGTACATCTTTAAAATAAAGGCTGTGTTGTGGGTAACATTAAGATGAGGTCCTCCTTTTACACTTGTATTGCTTTTTACCTGAAAAAGTCTTGTTAAGGAGTTTCTGTTAAACTGATTTTTATCAGATCCTTTATTTACATCACAATTCCTTGTTGATGATTACAACGATTACCTCTATTACAATATACATCAACAGAATGGAAAAAAGGGTTGAAAATGCAATATGCTGCTGACTGATGATACTGGCTTGACCCAGTACTGAACAGCCTTACCGTGGCTAATTTATGACTTTACACCAAGCAAATTATTCCTCTTAAGAATGCAATGGTGAACAATGTGACTATTAGTGTAAAATACTGTTAATTTAAATGTATCAACAGTTGATCCTGCAGATTAGTATTTATTTCACTGTGATGAAATACGTTATGTCACTTTTGGTTATGGTTGTTAATTGTTGTCATATTACACCCTGGGTATGGATCAAACCAATTGTCTGCATTGGTATTTTTATTTTACAAGTTATGGAAAGCTAGCGATTTAAGAGTCACAACATCAAAAACTTTAAATCATTAATGAAGTTAAGCTGCTGTGCTTCTTGCGTAAATGGCACAGATGGGGTGAAACAGTTATCTCTGCTGCTGGGGGATCACTGTGGTCATTTTTATTTTCCTCATTAATGATGTATTATACCCACATCCCATTTACTATTAATCAAAGTGATCATTTCTATGATCTGGCCGGCCCAAACTGTGGACTGTGATTCACATAGGAATTTGGTGAAGATAAAAAATGATTACTTACTAACTCAAACAGCCAAAAATGCAGTCTTATACAGGATTAATATGGGAAACAAAGTGCAATAAACTCTTTGTCTCTAAAGTTGCATTGTAAATAAAAACATGAGCCTGCAGGGAAACTAAATAAAGCTAAATAAAGCTACCCACCGTAGGAGGAATCCAGCACAAGCAGTGCATGGGTCCCACCCATCTCCAGCTATCATAGTCCATGGAAGAGTGTCCCCGATGCTATCATGAATGGGGACGGACTATCAGCACCATGCCTGTGGCAGCAAACACCTGGTCCAAATTAAACTGCAGAATTATGGCTGTGGTGGACATGGGGGGGGGCGGCATTCTCTGTAGGGCAGTAAGGCGTCTGAAGGCATTGCGGCGGTGACTTTCATCGGGCACTCCTCCTGGGCGGTTGGTCCCATCCCAACCGTCACAATGCTGGAGGGTGTCTGGAGGCCTGTGGAGGTCGTGGAACCCAGTCTAACACGGCCTGTAATTAGAATTCGATCTGAGGACAACTAAATGGCCATCAATGAGGAATGCACCATCTCCTCTCCCCCACCCCCTCCCAGGGGTGACATCATTCACTATGGGACAGAAGGACGTCTGAAAGCATTGGGACGGGGATCTTGCATCGGCCTCTCCTGGTTCAAGTCGGTCAAGTGAAAGTCTGCAGCCGGAATAACACCACAGTCTGCGGAGCATCAGTCAACCCCCCGCCCCCCCCCGTCGCACTGCTAGAGGGCGTTTGGAGGCCTGTAGAGGACCAGGAAGCCCCCCCCTCCCCAATCCCCTAGAACCACGTCTTTGATGCATTGATTCTTTGGTGTTGGAGCATCAAGGGCCGGACCAACCCTACTTAATAGGGTAATCGTACGTTGGAACACCAGTTGAGGCCTGGAGAAGAGGGGCAGTGACTTGGCCAATCCTGCTGACCTGCCAACTGGAGAGTGTTGAGGTTTTGAGGTGGAAACACTCAGTGAAGGTTGGTGGCCTCCTGATGACTTCTTCACCGGGCCAGGCAACTAAATTTGGCAGCACCTTCACCCAATTATCCCCACGCCACCCACCCAACCCCCACCGCCACCCCTAACCCAGCCAGGTGTACGGACTGGGCATGTGCAGCACAGTAGGGATTGTAACAACCAGTTCTACGTATAACTGAATTGTTCTTATCACTTAAGACGGAAGCACAAACTTCTTATCTTCAAAAAGAAATCACATATCACAAATCATGCATGTTTGCATTCACGTGTTTTCTCTCCTACCAAAATCTAGTCAACTCAATATGAATGTGTTTCATTACTATAAAATGTGTTCAGTCCTCTTTGAGATCTAATTTGAAAATGTCCAACTTCCTCAGACTGGAGCTGCTACCAAATCACACAGATCTGTTTTTGTCTTGTAATTTTCCAGTTGAATTTATTTATGCCTGATGTCATGTCAACAAGGAAGGCCACAATATCAATTTTCCTCCCATCTTCCAGAAACAAACAAACTGAAATTGACTGGCCTTGTGATTCTTCTGATGTGCCCAGAACATTTTCTTTTCATTTGTAATTGCTGAAGAGCATGCTAGCAACCTGCCTTTGCTCAGCAGTCTAAAGCTGAAGTGCAGCTGTAAGTCATTTGAATTTGCATCAAGTTCTGTTAGGAACCAAGGCGTCTCTACTGAGCTGGCAGCATCGTGCCTGTTCACAATCCCTTTGATGCCAAAAATCTAAAAATCTACTGAATTCCTGTTTTGTCAAAATTCTCTGCAAAGATTCCTCTCGTGGTCTGGATTTGACCCCTGGGCCGCTAATTGGTAACCTCTTCCCTAAGTTAACTTTCACCATGTTTCTTTAGAGCATGAGCTATAGTTAGTTCAAACAGGAGATGATGGTGATGATGGCCATCGTGTGGACACTGAAATTGAAATGCTTCATCATATAATCTAGTCTATTTATACATGTTTGAAATTCCTACTTTTGCAGTAGCCTATTCACATGGTATAAATATATTAGATATAATTACCATGCTGGTGTAAAACCATTTACCTTGTGCTACAGCAACTCCTCTGCTTAAGATCCCCCCCGCCAACTTCTAACAATTTTTCACCTCAGGAACTTAAGCTTAAATACTTTGTGAATCACGTGTATCTTTACCAGGATCTATGCTTAACTTGAAGGGGAAAATCTTTGCTAAGAAGTTTCTCAGGATGCCATCGCTGAGAGCAACTCTAGAGTTTTATGAATACGGCCCTTGAATCATAGCAGGAACAACAGTATGAATCTACAGTATCCCAAAAAGAAGTTTACAGCTTTTCAGCTGTCCTCACACTTTGCTACCCCTGGAAAATCAAATCTATCCTGACTCTAAATTACTCTAGCAGGTACAGTAAAATGACCACAGTTAACGGACATCCTGCTCAGCAAAACAGGCTGAAGGTGTTCAAGGATGTCTGCATGAGCTTCTACATGTCAGGAGGATGTGAAATGACCTTCCTGTCTTCTACATGTTCCATTTCTATGGATTAAATATGAATGATTAACTTTGTGAGGCAAACATCCACTTATATTTTATAGCAATCATTCTTATTAATTCCATAAGTAAGACAGTTACCAGAGTTATTTTTCCAGTCAAGAAGCCTATTTTTTAAGTAAATCTGTAAGACGTCGCTTTAAAAACTCATATATTAGCTCTGGCCTATTCAGGGTGTTTCTTTCTTTCATATTAATACATGTCTTGTTGATTTGGTAGTTTTCTTTACTCCACCTGTCACTGTCTATGTTACATTATCTCCTGGCCAATATGAAGCACAAACCTTTTCTTGAAAAACTTAAGAGAAATTGTATTTATTGCAACTTAATATTGCTTAGAAATGAGGAAGTTGGTGATAAAATCTAAGCATATGTCTTGATCGTATTGATTAAGAACTATTGGGTGATTAGAAAAGTTGCTGCTGTACCTTGTGTGTAAACACACACATCTCTGGGGAAACCCACTGATCGTTTCTGCTGCTGGGGACAGCTGCAGTTAATGTTATTAATATTTTCATCAATAAAGATGTATGATGTCACCTGCTGCTAACTCATTCACTATTAATTGGAATGATAATTCTGAAAGCATTGGGACGGGTATCTTGCATCGGCCCTCTCTGGACCGAGTCAGTCAAGTGAACTTCCACAGCTGGAATAACACCACAGTATTGCCAAATGCAGACTGTGCATTTGAAGGGAGCAGGAGATGACGATTTATTCATGTTACACCTAAAACACATCTATGAATATTTAAGTGACTAAATACAGCCTCTTTGCACTCAACACCTCACATTATGTCCAGATTATGTTGCATTTAACTTGCAAAAGGGGGTTGGACATAAATGCACTTGTGCCATGGACTATAGACTATGAGCTTTAGATTGTTTGAACAGGGCCTTAGAATCTACAAGACAAACTGCTCTGCATGTTACAATTGCAGTGCTGGCAAAAGTTTAGTAAAAGTTCAGTCTTAAAGGTCTGCTTGTGTGTTTCTGGGTACCTTTTTTTGGTTCTTCTCTCGTAAGGCGACTGTGGAGAAGCTGAAGGGAGAAATCTCGTGACACAGAACTCAGGCTTTCTTCCTGCAGGATGGACAAGGCTTCCAGTGGCAACTCCAGCAACCTTCTGTCTGCCAGCAATACCACATAGTCCCCTGGTTCTGCTGGTGATGTAACATATATATACTCATATACTGTTTATTTTATAACACTGTAACAGTGGTGCTACAGTGGGATAATTTCAACTCGCTGGATTTCACTCCTCTGAAAATAATTTTGTGGCACTATAATCCTCACTGCTCCTTGTAAAAGTACTGAGGTGTGTGTAACACATGTATCACATTAAATCTCATACACAGTAACAACATTAGCCTGAGGGGGTGAGCTGCAGTTTGCTTGAATTGCTGATTGGGTGCCAATACCCAGATAGGAAGGACAGCAAATGTAATCATGGTTTGTATGATACACTAACGATAAACACAAGGCTCAAAGGGTGTCACAGTCAAAAACAAGCCGACACCCAGTACTCTATACCATTACCTGAGCTTGGTTTCTCTTTATCTTTGGGTCTGTTCATCTCAGGGGCTGGTAGTGAGGCATCCTGTGGCCTGAAGGAGGTGAGGATAGATGAGGATCAGTAGAGTTACATAAGATAAAATCAGATAGTGTAAAATGTGACAGTGTGATAAATGGAGACATGCAGCACACATGTTTTGTAAGCTTGCTGCATGAGAACAGAGGAATAAACCTGACGGGCCGAGACAGACCAATATGACTAATTTGTTTTGAACACACACGTTTCTCACAGTGGACATCTGTGCTTTCCATAGTGGTAAAATGGTAAAAGTCGACATAATGGGAGAGAGTTCTCTCCCTGTCTTTCTGTCCCATTATACAGAACGGTCAGAGAAGAGGTTTACTCCAACAACACTTACCACTGATTACATCTGGCATCACTGTCAGTACCAGACACATATGGCTGATGGAGGAGAACGTGGATAAAAGACACTCTATTTCTTGAAAGGTTATTTTGTTTCAAAATGGTTTTTAAAAAATATTTCATATATTTTTCAGTGTGTGTGTTTGTAACTTCTTCTTGATTGAAATTGAGGTAAATTCTCAGATGTTACAAGTTGAAGGTGTTCTGTACATTTTGACACCAAACCGATGCTTTTCTGACTTGTAGATCAAGTGAAAAGATTGAAACTTGTCCAGTAATCTCAGTGTTGCAAATATGAAATGTGATCAACTCTAGGGACATTGTTTCTGATTCTGATTAGGTATCAAGTGCTGAATCAGTATTGATTCAGTTTGTATCCTGATCATTCTGATATTGAGTAATCGATATTGATCAAATACTTTTGGTATCGTGACAACACTAATTCAGAGTATCAGAGTCTCCTTGTGCTAAGAAGACCAAATGAAATATACCAAGTCTTTTTAGGGGACAAATTGGGGAATCTGATGACATAGTATGTGGTACTTCACCTTAAGCAAGAGAGGTCAAACTGTTTGAGAAGCGGATTCAAATAGTCCTCCATGTCTTGTACAATATCTCTGAAGCAAGGGGCTAGCATTTCTTCTGCATCAGTTTTCTACAAAGGAGAAGAAGGAAAAAGAGTCAGCTGTCCAAAGTCTCCAGACATGAGAGACTGGTGGTGAAAAGTGATAATATAGTCTCAACAACACATACACAGGGAAAAACGTGACGCTCCTCAGGCGCCTCCAGCCTGCCCTCAGCTCTGAGCCAACAGGCTTCCTTGAGGAGAACATGTCTAGTCTCCTGGCCAAAGGCCCCAATCTTTTCCCTCAGTGCCAGCAGAGCCTGTGGGCAGACCGAAGCCTTGGCCACCCTATAGCACGTCAGGGCACCTGCAACAACAGAATCATCACATAATCAGACATGCATACTCTGATACAGGCCTTGTAATTGGTCCCTGTGGACACCACCACCCCTCCTCCATCTGCTCATTTTGTCAGATTCCCTTCTCTCTTCTTATAACTCATCTTTTCTCTGTCTTGAATTTATCCTCATTCTCAGGCAATGAGTCTCATAACACCTACAACATCTTATCTCAGACTAGTCGCAGGAAAGGTCATGTGATCAGGTAAAACGGTATTTAATAACCTGTGATGACGTATGAAACCTGGTGTTCAATGTCAGGCCAGTAGCACAGAGGTCAAAGGGACATTCGAGTGTTTTGTTCTACGTTCTTCTTTTTTCCTCCACTCAGTTAAAGCTGAACTTTTCATCTGCCTTACAGATACAGTAAATGTTACATGGGAATACTCAGTTCATTTGTCCCCACTGAAGTGATGACAGTCATGCTATGTGCAACACTGTATGCATGATATATTCCCCAGGGATACAGATGGACCCATGTCTCACATACTGCATGAGTAGGAAGTCTGACAGCTCTTTGTATTGTGACCTTTGGTTTAAAAATGTACAAGTACTTAACCTGTAACTTGTGTAGTCTTTCCTTGTTTATTTGGAGCTCTAGTCATCTCATAGAAGGCCCCATAAAGTTCTGACCTGAAACCAAAACAAACACAATAATATATTTTATCCTTTACCTGTTGAGCAAAACTCCTGCCGAAATTCAACAAACACAACTTATTACACACAACAAATTACAAGACATCATGCGTCAGAAACAAACCTCGAATGTCTCACAAGAACAAAAAAAATGTCCCTACAAAGACAAAAAATATGTGATCTTTCAGCCTGGTTCTACTGCTGCCAATTCTTTGGTTTGTGTCCCTCCCCCTTAAAATACTGTGAAGTGACTGAATTAAAAATGAGTCTGACCTTGATCTGGTTCAGGCATTGTATGGAACTACTACACTGTACTGAAATCAGTTTTTGACTGAAAGAGGCTCAACCTCTCATTTAAATGAACTCATTGTGTCACCTTCTGTTGTGGAGGCTAAGTACTCAGGATATTTGTTGATAAATCCCGACCACAGCACAGTGGAAAGATTGAGCCAAAATTCACATGATATTTTTAGTCTTTGTAGGATTGTATTTGTAGGTGTTCTATATTTCTGAAGCATGGTGTATTAATATTATATTGGGTGGTTTTTTTGATAGGCATATTTTATATCTGTGAAACAAACTATTAGTTTGTTAACGGCATTTTGCACTTAAAAAGCAAGTTTGTTAGAGAACTGCAGTGCATTTGTAAAACATGTTTATGTGCCAAGAAAGTAGCTCCATATTTACCTGTTATTTACCTGTTATTTACCTGTTATTTACCTGTTATTTACCTGCATAAACTGCTGGACAGGTCTATTTTAAATATTTTAAATTTCAAGTAAAATGAATGCCATCTCTGCTCACAAGTCCAGACACAATAGTGTGAACCATAAGCCCTGTAGTGGCAGGTATACCACACAGCATGCCCTTTCTACTCCAGATATGACTGTAGCCAAAGTAAATGACATTAAATAAATCAATGTGACTTATGTGACCTGCTGTCATTTACTCATGTACCACTATACTGTCAGAAACAGATACAACTTACAGCTTAGCAAAAGAAGGGAAACAGAGAGAACAGAAGGATAAGCTAGAAATTACCCATCTTCAGAGTGCTGAAGCAGCAGGATCTTCAGGGTGGGTGGAAGCTCTGCAAGGATGTTTAGGTGGCTGGGATTGATGGTCAGGTGGCTGAAAGCCTGCAAGGACGAAAGTCACTTCAACATCAGACATTTAACAGGATATTATACAAACTTACAGTCAAACTTACAATATACTGTACTTATTTTGCTTTATGTGAATGAAAGATGTTTAGAGAGCATAAAAAGCAGGAAGCTGGTCTTAAAACGTTTGTTCTAGAAACATGACAAAGCCTGTTGCACAAGACAGAAACTTCCAGAGACAGCATGTGAAGCAGAACAGAGGAACATTTATTTGGATAACGACTTAACAGATTCTGAATATAGGCTAAGATTCGGGTATGGATGGTGGGGACAAAGTGCTGCTGAATTTAAACACTGATATTTTCTTTTAGAGAGCTCGTCATTTAACCTCGCGATGCCAGGTTCATGTGTTTCCTGCTAAAACTGAGCTATTATGAGTGAGACAAGGTGATAATTGACACTTGAGACGTGTATTTGGCGTGTAGTAGTCCTCAGATTAGGACTCTTAACATGTACAGTTTGAGGAAGATTGAATAATGTACGTTTCATTCCCCTTTCATGGCGAGACAGAACTTTGCAGCGTAGCTACGACAAAGCTGAGAAATAAAATGAAATAAAACAAGGATGACATAATAGTTTGTGTTTAGATTGCACAGAAAAAAAGTCAATCTGGTATATTCTCTCGTAGGAATTGTTAGAGTGCAGCAATTGTAAATAGCAAATCAAAAAAAGAAATTAAATTCAAAATGGCTGTCTCCAAGAGGCTTTGTGGTAGATTGTGATACGACAGACTTTCTATTAGATATGTTGGAGAATGAGCTAATTTATGAATATACTGACACATCAACCCATGACTAATAGTCGTATTATTAGTATTATCTCTATTATGAGGCAGCTATAATTTGTTTTGGGAATATTAGGACATTAACAAGTTTTTGTGATCTATAAAAAATGCCATCAAGTTGTCCCACATACCTGCTGCTGTACATGTATGTCATGTATGTGTTACATAAAAAGCTTTCAGAAGAAGTGTGTTTGCAGTCCCACTAGAAGCCCAGTGTAAATTCAGAGCACAGGCCATAACAGCACCAGTATCATTTTCCCCATCAAGGGAATTTACTGAAGGAGTATAACAGCATCTATAAATCATAAGTGCGGGGATTTGGTTACCCTGTACCTTAGAGAGGCTGTTGAGGGAGTCCTCCACTCCCTTCAGCATGCTGCTGGGCCTCTCCTCCTGAGAGACTAGCAGAGCAGAGTGTAAGCTGAACAGAGCAGAGAGCTGGGACACACTACAGTTACCACAGGCAGAATTTAGGACCTCTGCCATCGTAGCAACGGTGCAGCAGCTCTGGGAATGAAACAGAAGATGAATGCTGAAGGAGCTGTTGGGAATGGCAGGGATTATAGTAGGTGATGATGAAGAATACAAAGTGAACATAATGTGTCGGTACAGACACAGTGGATAATGTTGCAATCTGCATAGTGTCCTGCATGTGTGTCCTTATAGTGTCCTATAAGGTGCTCTAACTCCTTATATAATATAATGCAATATAATAAAATAAACTATAATATAATATAATATAATATAATGCAATATAGTATAATATAATATAATATAATGCAATATAATATAATATAATGCAATATAATATAATATTATATAATATAATGCAATATAATATAATATAGTATAATATAATATAATATAATATAATGCAATATAAGATAATATAATATAATATAATGCAATATAATATAATATAATATAATATAATATAATATAATACAATATAATATAAAATAATATAATATAATATAATATAAAATAATATAATACAATGCAATATAGTATAATATAATATAATGCAATATAATATAGTATAATATAATATAATGCAATATAATATAATATAATGTAATTATAATATAAATATAAAACCAGACTCTTACATACTATCCTGTTTCTCTATGTGTCTGGGGACTTTAATTGCGACACACAAACATACACACACAAACGGGGTCTTCTATTTTTCTGGGGACAGATTCATGTACACAGACTTGAAAATAATGAACATACCTACAAACTGTACATATTGTGCTGCACATTGAAAGGTGCAGCAACAAACAGCCTCCAGAAAACTTTCTATACATTATACAAAAACTTCAGGAACACAATGCCTGCACACCCAGGCAATGTAGTAAAAATGATGATGATGTAAAATACCTGAAAAAGGGCAAGATATTGACCTGCCAATGCAGGGTCAAACTGGCCATGACACTCCAACATGTTTAGTGAGGCATCACACAGGATGGAGGAGGGCAGTTTGTTTTGGAGACACAGGCTGATGGTTTCAGCCAGTGTCTTACTGGCCTGTATCAGCAGCTGCTGGGCTCTGCAGCTCCTCTGCTTCTGCTGCCATAGAGATAGAAGACATACAGAAACAAAATAAAGTCAGCTTAATGCCTCTAACTAGTATTGACACTATTTCTAGTGCCGCTACTGCCCAAGATTTCATTATACAACAGTTCATCTCAGGCACCTCAATTTGAAACTCCACCTCACAACATCATCAATCGAATCCGACTTAATATTCAAAGCCCAAATGTGGTGGTGGGGTTTGGTTGGTGCTCAGCATCAGGAGAGAGAGAGTGTAGGAGCGGTTCAGGTAAGCGGGGTCAGGGAGAGAGAGAGTTCATTATGACAGGTGTTTTGTGTTGTGTAGTGAGCTGGACCTGAGGGGCTCTGTCATACAGAGAGGTGCTGCCAACTCAAGACTGGAGATGTGAGGTTCACATCTGTATTTCAGCTGCAAAACTCGGATGTTTATGTTTATTTTATATATTGTGGGAAAATCAACTAAGGCTGTTACCAACCGTCGTCATTCTGTCGTCACTGAGGAACCCTCACACTGCAGCAGAGTGCACTGTTACAACCTCTTTTTACTCTGTACAAAGTCTGATGTGGGCAATACATCTCTACACTGACTCTGAATATGAGAACTGAGCGAGGCGCCCAGAGATTTACCTCTGCTGGATTTGAGATGTAATGTGAACCTCAGTATAAAGACTTAGATTAGAGATGAGTCAGAGGTGATGGGGTCACTTGTCAGGAGATATGTACCTGAAGCTCTGCACTCTTGGCAGAGGTCATCCTTGGCTCCTTTCTACTTCTGTCTTTTATTCTCTCCAAATCCTCCTCCTCCACAGAAACAGCTTCAGGATCATACGAGGTCTGCACAAAGTTAGTTCAAGATCACAGAACAAAGGATGGAATGAGTATAAAATCCTCTCATGATGTCAAACTCTAGAGAGCCCCTCTGACCTTTTTCACCCTGTGCAAAAATGTTTTCCAGGCAGACCTGTCAACCTTGGGAAAATATTAGAGAAGCACAAAAGTGTAACTGTAACGGTGAGTTCACATGCTCTCACATCACTTTTCTTTACACAGTCATTACCAACTCACTGCCACATAAAGTTATTCAACATGGCCAGGAAGAAAACAATACAATATATATTAAGAATTCTGCTCCACATCTGGCTCTAATCCATTCATCGTCCTGCAGTATAAGAGTCCCAACTTTCCTACCTTTCCTCTCCAGGTTATTGATCAGCCTAAGTGGTATAGATCTCGATCCTACTAGTTTTGCTCTTCGTATTTACAGTACATTATTCCTTGTCTTGCGTTCAAGTAGTTGTGTTTTACCAATAGAACTCTCCTTGTGCCGAGAACCTCGACACTAGCAACCTATTCCTCATCGGCCACATCTCCTCAGATCAAACCCACAAGAAAACCAAGCGTCAGCCGGACACACATCCTGCTAAACGTACATTTCCCTCTTAGTCTCCGAGTCTTTGATCCAGTCTTTTAATAATAAAATAAACAAAAAAGAAACCACACAAACAGCTGTCTGTGGGCATGTGTGAACACAATCTGGTGTCAACACAGAGGAGGCTGAACCCCAGTTTCAGACCTGTTTCTAAATAATAATCCTGCATGGCACTGGGCTACATTATAATATGCAGTGAAAGTCAAAGGTTTCTGCACACCTGCTGAAAACAATCATTTTATTGTAAATATGTGCTCATACAAACTAATAACCTTTGGTGAATTGTCATCAATTATTTAATAAATCATTTATTAGTCGAACTCTTCTTCTTTTGCTCTTTGGCAGGCTGAAAGTTGCCATCTCTTGCATTTAGACCTGAGTACTGCATGTGTGCGTTTGACCTCACAGGCATCAGCATTTTTTTCATAGTTTAGAGTAACAAATCATACCAGCGTACTTTGATGTCAAAATTCGTAGCCTCAACACAAAATGCATACAGGCTGTCAGGTGTGTCCAGGTATTCGTGTGTACATGTGTGCATGTATGCCTCGGGATGAGGATTCACAAAAGACTCGTAAAACTCCACAAGATTTGTAAGACGCTCTGTATCCGAGTACTCCAGCAATTTAGTGTTGCACTATGATTAAGTTGACAATTCAGTTCCCACAGTGTCCATCTGCAACACATCACCTCTGAGAACTAACCCTCTCCAGCAGACATGTAGATATGAGCACCATGTGTGAATGTAAACATGAACACTACCTGTCTGTGTCTGTCCCAGAGAGCACACAGATAAAGAGGATCGTCCTGTACAGCCAGCAGTCTGAGGTACTTTCCCATCAGACTCAGGCAGCGAGCTCTGTTCTCCATGTTGTTCACAGATTGAGACCTGACTGCAGCCAGCTGTCCCAGAGCCACCTGACCCAAGGTACTGCCCACACTCAGCCATTCCTATACAAAAGGCAAAGAAGTAAGTGTCAAATGAGATAACTCATGAGCAAACTGTCAAACAGATACACAATCCATCTTTGATCATGTATCACTCAGTCACAAAAGCTGCTCTGACAGGAGTATTGTTAGAGGAGAAAGAAGAGTGGTGTCTGCAGCGAAAACAAGACGTATGTCTCACTTTTAAAGAGTGGTGTTAATGATTTTAGATATTCCATGTATGCTACTTTAACTTAATTTGGATGATCAATCAGCAGTTTTATTCCATCTATGTTTATCAAATTTTCATCGTTACTCGACTTACTTTAACAATTTATTCTGAATCTTATTTTACACTAATTATACCATTCTACCCATTTTTATCTTATTTTTAATATTAAGTTTTTCATTAATTTTGTATCCTTGTTTTTATGTTCTATGCCTTTTTTTATGTGGAGCACTTGATGCATGTAATTAATTTTTTGTACAGCATTTTGATCTACATTTCTTGTAAGAAAGAAAGAAAGCTACACAAAGAAAGTTTATAACTATAACAACAATAATAATGCTGTTATTACCATTATTATTATATTATCACTATTATTATTATCATATTATTATTATTATTTACTATCTTAGGGGAATGTGATGTGGGACCGGCCTGTAGTGGTGGTGCCGTGTGGAGGGGTGTTTAGCGGGAGAAAAAACAGGGATTTTAAAAATGAACCACTAAGAAGACAAAGAATGTCACTCTTCAGCAGACAGACTCCGTCCCAATGAACTGGGAGGAGAAAACCTGTATCCCTCAAGAGACCAGCGCCTTCCTCTCAGTCTGGGTCCTGCCCAAAGCAAGATAATTTGTCAATCAATCAATAAATAAAGCGGTGGTCGCTGACCCACCACACACAAAGTGTGGCACAAAGTGAAGTATAGCGGAACTCAAGTGCCATTGCTAATGTCCGACCGACACAGATGGCATTATCATGCCCAGCACCCACATTGTTTAAGTAAAAAAAAATATTTGCACCCATGACTGTTGGTCTTAACATGAGGCGTGACGGTAAGGCGTATTGTTGGCACATTTTTTATGTTGAGTCAGCAGAAAGCAACTGAACCATGGACCAACAAAGACCTGGTCTAAAGGAAATGGGGCAGTATTTTTCTTGCTTTTCAGAGGGTGCATCGGACGCTCCTACAAAGGCCATTTATGCACAGACCTAATCTGGATTGCTAATATCTGTTCCACCCTTGCTTTGTCCTTCAGAATTATATTTCTGAACAATTTTATTTGAATTGTTTTTATATTTATCAAGTACTACAACTCTAAAAATTAAATTAATCCAGTTGCTAAGTGTTTTTAATTGTATCTAAATAGATGTGATAGATTTGATCAGATTTGACCCTGTTTCGATGTGTTTGTGAGGTGTCTAACCTCTTCGATAGAGTTGGGTTCAGGTGTGCAATGTATATATTCTTCCAGGATTATCTCAGCAGAGGTCTTCCTCTCCCAGGCCAGAGCTTGGCCTGTTTTCTCTGCACAGTGCTCCTCCAGCATGGTAAGACAAAACTCTACCAGGGCCAGTCGCAGGCGCAGCAGTCTCTGCTCTGCTGCCAGCAACAGTCCATGTCTCTGACAAGAAACAGATAAGGAAACATGCACTCAGAATACTGAGCACAGAAACATTAGACCACAAAGAAAACTGTGACACACCCAATATATACAGCATGTATGAGACATGGAAAAAGGAATTGCACGGTAACATAGTGTCAATAAAGTTTGAACTGCAGGCACACTGTGTGCAGGTGAAGAGATGGCAGCAGGAGTCCGGAGCAACAAAATGAAAAAAATAAATGAAAAAAAAACAAGACGAAGCTCGAGCTTCACTGCAGGTTTGTTAAAATAAAAGCCTAAAACTTACATTATTTGCATAATTCACCTCATATTCCATCCCAGCAGAGAGAGGAGAAGAAGTCTGTTCCTCAGTTTGTAGACAGTCAATTAAGCTTATTTTCCAGCGACAGTCTTTATTTTCATTCATTAATGTCTAGTTAATTTGTTCTGCACTCTGCATTCACCTCTTATGAACAGGAGTGGTAAACTGACCAGCTGCTGATCATATAAGTTTGAATTTATAGTCAAATATCAATTAATGTTTTGGACAATTAGCCTTTTATTAGGCCTTTTTTTTAGCTCAATTATGCCATCAGTTGATAAATTTAATTCATAACAGCCATCGGTTGTGAGGACACATTAAATGTTGAGAGAAATGTTGACAGAAAAGTACAATAACAATAAAAATCATAATCCCTCTATTATTATTGAATTTATTTTTGTTGTTAATAAATTTATAATTGTAAGGATGAAAATGTTATTGTTATTTATTAAAAACAATATTATTAATAGATCATTATTAAAAGGAGCAGTAATAGTAGTTACATCTTAATCTTTGAGTCTAGTATAGTATTTATTCTCAAAGCTGGCCCATCATAAGCATCAATTCAGATTTTGCACAGCATCTGTCATATGATGACCTGATTGATGGCTTTTCATCAAGGAAATGCAGACGTGTGCATCTGTAAAAGGCATAAATCCTAACAGACAGATCAAAAAACATCTGGGTTATATACTGCTAAAAAAATGAAGGGAAAACTTCATCATCACAGTTTAACACCAAGTCAGTTAAACTCCAGGGATATCAATCTGTCCATTTAGGAAGCAAAGTGATTGTGAATCAGTTTCTCCTGCTTTGGTGCAAATGAAAGTGACAACAGGTGTAATGGAGAGGAAAAAACAAGACAACCTCAAAAAGAGAATGTTTTGCATGTGGTGTCCACAGACCGTTGTTCTCTCCTCATCCTTCCTGACTGATTCTTCTCTAGTTTTGTGTTTTGCTAGTGTTCTTGTCACTACTGGTAACATGAGGCGGTACCTGCAGCCCAATCAGGTTGGACAGGTAGTCCAGATCCTCCAGGATGGCACATCCATACATGTGGTCACAAGAAGGTTTGCTGTGTCTCAGCACGGTCTGAAGAACATGGAGGAGATACCAGGAGACCAGCTGTTACACCAGGAGAGCTGGACAGGAAGGAGAAGGGCATCAACCCAGCAGCAGGACCGGTATCTGCTCCTTTGTGTGAGGAGGAACAGGAGGAGCACAGCCAGAGCCCTACAAAATGACCTCCAGCAGGATACTGGTGTGCATGTTTCTGACCAGACTGTCAGAAACAGACTCCATGAGGGTGACATGAAGGCCTGACGTCCTCCAGTGGGACATGTGTTCACAGCCCAGCACCGTGCAGCTCCATTAACATTCATCAGAGAACACCAGAATTGGCAGGTCCACCATTGGATCCCAGTTCTCTTCACAGATGAGATCAGCTTCACACTGAACACATGTGACAGACGTGAAAGAGTCTGGAGAGACCGTGGTGAACGTTATGCTGCTGTAACATCATCCAGCAAGACCGGTTTGGTGGTGAGTCAGTGATGGTCTGGAGAGGAATATCCTTAGAGGGTCACACAGACCTCCATGTCATAGCCAACGGTACCCTGACTGCTGTTAGGTACCAGGATGAAATCCTCAGTGATTGTCAGACCATATGTTGGTGCAGCGGGTCCTGGGATCCTCCTGGTGCAGCGGGTCCTGGGTTCCTCCTGGTGCAGCGGGTCCTGGGTTCCTCCTGGTGCAGGACAATGCCCGGCCTCATGTGACCAGAGTGTGTAGACAGTTCCTGGATGAGAAAGGCATTGATCCCATTGACTGGTCCTCATGTTTCCCTGACCTAAATCCAATTAAACACCTTCAGGACATTATGAATTAAAAACCAATTAACAATTAAAAACCACCACAGACTCTCCAGGAGCTCACTGATGCCCTGATCCAGGTCTGGGAGGAGATCCCCCAGGACACCATCCTCCGACTCATCAGGGTCATGCCCAGACGTTGTTGGTTGTGCATACAGATACGTTGGGGCCAAACACACTACTGAGTCACATTACGAGTTGATGATGAAATTCACACAAGTTGGATCAGCCTGTGATTTAAATTTTTTACCTCGATTTTTGTTGTGATTCTGAACTCAGCCCTCAATGGTTGATGATTTTGGTCCATTGATTGTTGTTACGTCATTTTTTTCCCAACAAATTATACAAAGTACATCAGGAAAGATTTTCAACTTGAGTTATTTGTTCATCGAGATCCGATGTGTGATTTAAATGTTTTCTCAATTGTTTTGAGCAGTTATAAAGATATTTTGGTATTTATATATTTCTATGGGTAAATATTATTTCTGATACTGTTTTAATTGTTGTTTGTGACCATAACATACATTTGAGGTTGAATTAACTTAAATTGAATAAGTTACTTATGTTGAAGGACTGGCTGCTATTATTTTTACTATTATATTATTTTTTATTATCACTTTATTTCAGGATAAAGTTTTTTTTACTGAAACATATACATTTAATTTTGTGACAGATCTATTTATTTATTCATTAATTTATGTGAGACACATTTACCTTTTTGTGTTCTACATATTTAAATAAACATTTAGAAATACAGTTTGTTAAGTTTAATACTACTACTACACAGGGGTGAACACAGACACTAGAAGGGCTGAGTAATGGCTGAGTCGTGACAGCAGCCAGTGTTATTCCAGTCCATCACTGGCACTGAAGCCCTCAGATAATCTCATCTGTGTGAGAGGTTGTATCTAGTGTCAATAAAAAATGATTCCAACACCCACCTGCTGTTGACAAGTAAAAGTAATGAAGGCCTGATCTGTTTGTGTCAGAACATTGTTAAGCTGGTGACACAGTCCAGTGTGCAGGATCCACAAAACACACAAAAATGGAACCAAAAAAATCGTGGTAAATGAACTGTACCAATATAGTACCTTTCTAGTCTGACTGACGACTCAAAGCAGTTCCAGCACAAGTCAGCTTTCACCCATTCACACACATTCTGCAAGAGCCGGGAATCAAACCAAAGCATCTCAAGTGTCTGCTGATGAATGGTTCTTTGTGATGAATCATGGAAACAACTGGGGACGACGCAGGAAGGTGTAAAAAGGATGTTTCTGACACAGAAAGTAAAACCCTGTCTCCTAGAGGTTACCTTTATACTCTAATTAGCTTATAAAAACTAGAGCTGCTCCGATTGATCGGCCGGCAGGCTAATTTTGCTGTGACCGGTGACCGGCTGAGCAGTCTCAGTATGGCTGCTTCCATGACGTTTACAAGCATGTGCCACACGTTCACATCGCACATACAGTGCATCACAAGTGGACACAATACAAGCAAGAGCAACAGTTGCTACAAATTGAGAGTAAAAATGCCTCCCATCATTTTTGAGAGGACATCATCACAATGAAAGATGACATTTACCTCCTCCTGTGACGGGAGCAGCTGTTGAGCCTTAAGCACCACATGTTCCTGCTTTGTAACAGCTAGCTGCATTTGGGAGAGGCCATCGAGCAGGAAGCGCTGTTTGTCCTCTATCAGGGCAGAGTGATTGGCTAGGATTCTGGAGAGCAATATTGTTAAATTAAGGTTGGACAAAGACAGAAATCTATGGTTGTATGAGATAATGTTACAAATAATTATGTATTTACAGTATGTATGTATGCATGTACAGTATGTATGTATTTACAGTATGTATGTATGCATGTACAGTATGTATGTATGCATGTACAGTATGTATGTATGTACAGTATGTATGTATACATGTACAGTATAGTATGTATGTATGTATGTATGTATACATGTACAGTAAAGTATGTATGTATGTACAGTATGTATGTACGTATGTATGTATGCACAGTATGTATGTACAGTATGTATGTATGCATGTACAGTATGTATGTATGTACAGTATGTATGTATGTATGTACAGTATGTATGTACAGTATGTATGTATGTATGTACAGTATGTATGTATGTACAGTATGTATGTATGCATGTACAGTATAGTACATATGTACAGTATGTATGTATGTACAGTATGTATGTATGCATGTACAGTATAGTACATATGTATGTATGTATGTATGTATGTATGTATGTATGTACGTATGTATGTACAGTATGTATGCATGTATGTACGTATGTATGTATGTACAGTATCTATGCATGTAAAGTATGTATGTATGCATGTACAGTATAGTATGTATGTATGTATGTATGTACGTATGTATGTATGTACTATGTATGTACTGTTTGTACGTATGTATGTACTGTATGTACAGTATGTATGTATGTATGTATGTACTGTATGTACAGTATGTATGTTCTGTATGTATGTATGTACTGTATGTACAGTATGTATGTTCTGTATGTATGTACAGTATGTACTGTATGTATGTACTGTATGTATGTACAGTATGTATGTACAGTATGTACTGTATGTGTGTGCAGTATGTACGTATTTCTGTATGTATGCATGTATGTACAGTAGTTATGTATGTATGTATGTATGTACAGTATATATGTATGTATGAACAGTATGTATGTATGTATGTATGTATGAACAGTATGTATGTATGCATGTATGTATGTATGTATGTACAGTATGTATGTATGTATGTACAGTATGTATGTATGTATATACAGTATGTATGTACGTACAGTATGTATGTATGTATGTATGTATGTACAGTAGTTATGTATGTATGTATGTATGTAGAGTAGTTATGTATGTATGTACAGTAGTTATGTATGTTTGTATGTATGTATGTATGTACAGTAGGTATGTATATATGTATGTACTTTATGTATGTATGTATGTACAGTATGTACTGTATGTATGTATGTATGTATGTACAGTATGTACTGTATGTATGTAAAGCATGTACAGTATGTACTGTATGTATGTAAAGCATGTACTGTATGTATGTATGTATGTACAGTAGTTATGTATGTATGTATGTATGTACAGTAGTTATGTATGTATGTATGTACGTATGTATGTACAGAAGTTATGTATGTATGTATGTATGTACGTATGTACAGTAGGTATGTATGTACTTTATGTATGTATGTATGTAAAGTATGTACTGTATGTATGTAAAGTATGTACTGTATGTATGTAAAGTATGTACAGTATGTACTGTTAGTATGTACAGTATGTACTGTTAGTATGTATGTATGTATGTATGTATGTATGTACAGTAGTTATGTATGTATGTACAGTATGTATGTATGTATGTATGTATATACAGTATATATGTATGTACAGTATGTATGTATGTATGTATGTATATACAAGTATGTATGTATGTACAGTATGTATGTATGTACGTATGTATGTATATACAGTAGTTATGTATGTATGTATGTACGTATGTATGTACAGTAGTTTTGTATGTATGTATATGTACTTTATGTATGTATGTATGTAAAGTATGTACTGTATGTATGTAAAGTATGTACTGTATGTATGTAAAGTATGTACAGTATGTACTGTTAGTATGTACAGTATGTACTGTTAGTATGTATGTATGTATGTATGTATGTACAGTAGTTATGTATGTATGTACAGTATGTATGTATGTATGTATGTACAGTATATATGTATGTACAGTATGTATGTATGTATGTATGTATATACAAGTATGTATGTATGTACAGTATGTATGTATGTACGTATGTATGTATATACAGTAGTTATGTATGTATGTATGTACGTATGTATGTACAGTAGTTTTGTATGTATGTATATGTACAGTAGTTATCTATGTATGTATGTATGTACAGTAGTTATGTATGTATGTATATATGTACAGTAGTTACCTATGTATGTATGAATGTACACTAGTTATCTATGTATGTATGTACAGTAGTTATGTACGTATGTACAGTATGTACGTATGTATGTACAGTATGTACGTACAGTATGTACGTACGTACAGTAGCTATGTATGTATATATGTACAGTAGTTATCTATGTATGTATGAATATACAGTAGTTATCTATGTATGTATGTTTGTACAGTAGTTATGTATGTATGTAAGTATGTATGTACATATGTACATACAGTAGTTATGTATGTATGTACATATGTGTGTACGTACAGTAGTTATGTATGTATGTACGTATGTATGTACGTATGTTTGTATGTATGTATGTATGTATGTGCAGTTAGTACATATGTACATGTATGTACAGTAGTTATCTATGTATCTATGTATGTACAGTAGGTACAGTGTGTATGTACGTACAGTATGTACATTTGTACAGTATTTACAGTATATACAGTATTTACAGTATGTATGTATGTACTGTGTGTTTGTTTGTACAGTATGTATGTATGTATGTATGTATGTATGTATGTATGTATGTATGTTTGTACAGAATGTATGTATGTATGTATGTATGTACTGTATGTTTGTTTGTACAGTATGTATGTATATATGTATGTTTGTACAGAATGTATGTATGTATGTACTGTATGTTTGTTTGTACAGTATGTATGTACAGTATGTATGTATGTTTGTACAGAATGTATGTATGTATGTACAGTATGTATGTATGTATGTATGTATGTATGTCTGTATGTATGTTTGTACAGTATGTATGTATGTATGTACAGAATGTATGTATGTATGTATGTATGTATGTATGTATGTATGTATGTATGCACAGTATGTATGTATGTATGTATGTACAGAATGTATGTATGTATGTACAGTATGTATGTATGTATGTATGTATGTCTGTATTTATGTATGTACAGTATGTATGTCTGTATGTATGTATGTATAGTATGTATGTATGTATGTTTGTATGTATTTACAGTATGTATGTTTGTATGTATTTACAGTATGTATGTATGTATGTACAGTATGTATGTGTGTATGTTTGTATGTATGTACAGTATGTATGTATGTACAGTATGTATGTAGCTTATGAGACTATAAACAGGCTGTAATTTGTATTTGCAAATGCTACATGGTATCTTTTGAAGAATATTCCATTTGTAATTCAGCTCTAGAGTAACTTCTGACTCACTAACCTCAAACCATGACCACACTCCACATGTGCCTCTGCTGCATGTTCTCTGGAGCAGAGTTTGGTGAAAGCAGTGCCACACTTTCCGAGTGTCTCACAGGCAGCCTTCAATCTCTGGACAACTTCGGTGATGACGGTCTCTCCAGGTTCACCACTACTAAGGGCATGTAGACATTCAATGGCTCCTCTGAATAACAAAACACAGCCTACTTCATTAGATCAGGATCAAAAAAATTCACCATTTATCTGAGCATGTCTGGTTAAACATCTAAAACAGAACATTTAATGGATAACAGTTAAAGCTTGTTAAAGCTAATGGTTTAGCCATTTGACTTTGTTTCGAGGGGGGTGTTTATTTTGCATCAAATATTTCCATTTTGCAAGGTATAATTGCCTATAGTCTCTCAGCCTCGCAGATGGATACACCGCAAAAACTGGAAATGAAGTGAGATAAAATATCTTCAATCAAGGTAAAATTGGCTTGTTTTTCGTCTGCAGGACACTGTAATATATCCAACCCACTGACAGGTGCCATTGTAATCAGATAATCAGTTGTGGCAGTGGGGTTTTGGTTGAGCTCAGTGACAGGAGAGTAGAGAGAGTGGAAGCGACTCAGGGAATGGGGCCTCAGAGAGAGAGATAGTTGTCGAGGGTGTTTTGTTATGAACTGATTCCTCGCTCTCCCTAATATTGCAGTGTGCTGATCTAGGAAACGCTGTCTTCAGCCTTTTCTGCTAGTGATGCTGATGAGATGAGGAGGCTGTGAAAGTTTACAAGTTTCATCACTGTATTCATAACCTCTGGAAACTCTTCTACCAGAGTGGAGCACAGAACAGTCTGATGGATGAATTGTCATTGTCACATCATGGAGGGAGCACCATCATTGGTGGTGGACACAACATTTTCAGGTTGATTCCTCTCTGTGATAGCCAGGTATACAGTTGTGGTTAAAAGTTTACATAAACTTGTAAGGGGCATGTATATCATGGCGGGTTTGAGTTTCCAATGATTCCTACAACTCTTAATTTTCTATGATAGAATGATTGAGACACAAACATCTTTGTCACAAAAAACAATCATGCATTTTGGTTGTTTCACAAATTTATTACAGGTCCTCTGAAAATATGACAAAATCGGCTGGGTCAAAAATATACATACAGCAACTTTTTGTTTGTTCAAAGTGTCTGTTTAGCTTCATAATGGAGTTGCATTTTCATTTTAATATTTCCACTTTTGACAACCATAACAGAAGTTTTGCAAATTAGGCCTCAGAGCTTGTTGCAGGAAGAATAAATGTGTACTTTTCTGTCAACTCATCTTGGAAGACTTGTTTTTCCCTGTCAACTTTTCTGATTGATAACGCCCTGCTTCATGCTTGCTGTGCCTCGGTTTGCTGAACATAGCGTAAGACATGCATAGCAGCATGTTTGAAACCTATTGTAGCAGCGTAGCAGCATTAGGACCCATTAGAACCCAGGCTGCTCTACTGAGCTGGTCACATTGTACCTGCTCAAAATCCTTTTGATGAATAAAGCTAAAAATAGGCCATTGAGTTTTTTTCCTGTAATGTCAACAGGCTTCACGTTCTGGATTTGTCCCGGGGGCCCATGATTGGTGACCCCTGCTTTACCGTTTACTGTTTGGTGACTTTGTTTCAAAATGTTATTTAAAGGGTGAAATTTTTAAAAATTGCTGACGATGCATTGTTTGAACCCAAATAGCACATGAGGTAATCCAAAGAAGGAAAACACTTAGCAGGTTTAGTTCAGAGGTTTGAACTTACCTCATTTCTAGTGAGGTCATCAACAATGTGATTTCTGCAGCCTGGTTTACCTGCTGCTCCAGAACCAGTTTCAGGACAGAACAGCCTTGTTTTATAATCTGATCAACCATGAACAAAAAGAAAAGGAAAAGCATTCATTACAATGATAAGGTATGTGTATTGTTAAGGGATTTATTCTGTACCTTGGTGGGTGCATCATGGTCTCTCTGGCCTACTACAGCTCTGACTTTGGTGAGGGTTAGCTGGTACCAGAATTCCTCATCCCCTCCCAGGGCTTGGGATTTATCCAGCAAGATGAGAGCCTGGGCATACTTCTGCTCTTTACAAGCCAGGCGGGCCAGACCAAGCAAACCTCTTGCCATTGCTTTCTGGTCTCCAAGTTCCTCAATTGAGAGAATGAAGTTATAATGAAGAGAATTAGCAGAACCATTGCAACAAACACTTTCAGTGGGCACAAACCATCAGTAGATCTATCTGTCAACAATAAACTGTAGGTCAACATTTTCTTTCACACAACTACAGACAATATTTGTCAGTAACAAAGATGTATTTTGGTTCAGTCAGGCATGCCAAAATAGGAAAAATGTGTGTGATTCTATTTTACTTTCAGAGTCAGTTACACTAGGACACTCACCTGAGCCACCAAGTGGGCCTCTGCCAGGAGCCGCCGGGCGGGTTGATAGAGCCCCATGTTGAGGCAAACCTCAGCTTTGTTCAGCCAAATGTCCTGAGCACATACATTCATACGCTGCTGCCATGACTGAGCCTTTTCTTCCATCATGGCTTCCTAAAAAAAAAATCAAAGATAGGACAATTCACTTTTTTTAATTGACTCAAACGGTAAACCGATGATTTTTAAAGCTGTATTTATCATACTTACATGTATCCACCTTGTTAAATATTAACAAGCTGAATACATATTACACTGTGCACCCATACACCATCCAGAAAAAAGCCGCATACAACGTGCACTCATTAGGGATCAGCATTATTTGCCAGCTATGTAATTAAATAGCAGGCATGAGATGCATCAGTCACTTAATGATTGATGTCACCTTGGTTCTTTGGGTCAATAGAAACAGAGGTAGGAATCTTCACTCAGGGGACAGGTGTGGCAGGATGGAGGAGCACAAATAGTTAGTTCATGGCTACGCTATGTGAATGCTGAATTCTTGAACTGATGAAAAGTTTGACTGTATGGAAATTGATGGACAATGGTTCTGGCTTAAAACCTGTAAGGATAGCAGGGCTTCCTGGACTCAAATGTAGTTTGTTAGATGTGCTCTTTGGAAAAGGATACATGTAGACTAAAAAACAAATCACAAGAAAACTCTCTCCTGTAAACAATTAAAAGGCCTCTATTGACTTAGTTGTTAAACAGGAGTTCAACAGATCTCAGAGAAAAAGGCCCTTTTAGAGCAGTGATAACCAAGAGGAATCTTCCACCTGCATATACTGTAGGGCTGTGGCCTGTATGCCATCAGATGGCATCGTTTTGGCCCACAATATTCATTAAAGCTGAATAAAAGAGCAACATATAGAACACAAACAATGAAAACTGGAACAAAAAGGTTTAAATGGAGCAACAGTAAAATCTACATTCTCATTTAGATCTGGGTGTTAAGGCACTTGTAATTTATGAATCCAAAAAGCTTCCAGTTTTTTACATTTGCTTTGTCTATCAGCCTTCTGTATGGAAGATGGGATGTGGTCAGTGCCAAAGCCTTGTTATGTGCCTGGGTTACAGTTATAAAGTCCAGAAGACACAGTCTTGTAAATGTCTTTTTGTTCTTCCAATGTAAAAAACAACAACATAGATCACAAATGTGGTTTTACAGGTAATGATATCATTAATGGTGAACTCATTCTTGGATATAAAATTCATAAATGTCTTCGTCTGTATTACATTTGTATAGTGGTTGTAACATGGTAACAAATTTCAAGGACTGTCTTTTTTCACTTGTGTGATATTCTCTCTAAGAAGTCTTAAAACCAGAGTAAATTTAAAGTAATACATTTGAATGGTTATTTCTTTAAATTGAAAACAATAATGAATGTGGACTGTGAGAAACCAGCTGACCTGATTGTAAGCTCTGTGAAGGCTCCTTCTCTCCTGTACTAAAGCAATTGCTTTGTGGCACCTGCAATCATGAACATATTAGTCATTAAATCAAAATGTACACACATTTCATGTGTACAGCTGAGTTGACAAACCCCATCTGCTCTTGTTGTTGGATTCTACACAGATTCAGCAGTTTCTCTTGATATGGTGAATGTGTCTCCAAACCCAGCTGACAACAAGTCTTCACAATTCTGATGAGGTGAAAAAAGAGCAACAGAAGCATACATAGTCACTATTTAAGGTTAAATGGCACCACAAGTTGCTGAACCTCTTTGGACTGTAGAAATAAAGCAGCCATTTAAGCAGAGAAGAGGAGCTGACTACAGTGGTAAACTCACTTCTTTCACTTTACATCCCCAGACTTTTTATCTTCACTTTCAGAATTTCTTATCTTCAGACTTAAGTTACATCTTTTGAGGCACTGCATCAGATTTGGAGCTAAAATAGCATCATTGAATATTTCTTTCAAAAGAAGCAGATCTGTGAACACGTCCACTTTAATTGATCAGGGTTTTTACCTTAATCTATAGAGGTCAGAGAGGCTTCTCCTCTCCAGAAGATCATGAGCAATGGTCTCAGCTAGGTGCAGTATGGGAAGGGTCAGGTGGTCGAGCATCAGCAAATGAAGCTCTTTCTCCAGCATGTTGAGATAAAACAGGCTCTGAGTCTACAGACAAAGAAACAGGGAAAAATAAAGGAATATTTACTCTTATGTGAGTAAGTAAAAAAAAAAGAATCATTCCAATGTATGGACCACGTAACCAGTGGAGCCAGTTCTGTGAACCAACCTTTAAACCATAAACATGTAAAAAATAATTTAAATCCATTATTAACATAAATCATATACTCCTTCAGTGTCTCCAATTAGCTTTGGATTTTGTGCATGTAGTACATGTGAAGCAGTCTCCTAAACAAAACCACAAGTTCCACATTATTTAAAAAAATTAAATAACCTATGCCTGCACACTCTATTCAATCCATCCTTGACAATTAGGCTGTACTTTCCTCTCTAATGACAAATATCACCGTAGAATCATACAGTGATGCGGTAGGAAA